>QTSX02000201.1:0-153171 GCA_014839935.2 Entomophthora muscae | reverse complement strand
GAGGAGAGTACAGCTCTAGGAACGTACACTCAGGTAGCTCATAAAATATTTGGGAGTCTAGGATAGCCTGAGACCCAGTGGGAATAGTCACACCAGAAGTGGCCAAGAAATAAATTCCTTCAGATGCAGGACAAGCCATAGGAGGTCACTTCATGTTGGAGGAATGGGTACAGTATTTTAAAGTAAAAACACCAGTGGGATATTCCAAGGCACATGTCTTAAGACGCTTCCTGGGAACTTTAACTGGCTCTTCAAAGATCAAAGGGACCTTGTACCCTAAGATAGAGAGGTAGCTGTCCTTTAAGTTGATGATCCCTTTATATTCCCTAAGGAATTGATTACCAACTAGCAGGTCATAGCTCTTGTTCTCCAGGACAATGACAGGTGCAGCCAAGAGTAGCTTGCCAAATTGCATGGGCAGAGCAGAATAAGCTCCTATAGTGTGAGTCATGGATAGCCCAGCTGTACCATACAACTGGTGATAGTTGAGGTCAGGGGCAAGCTTGAGCTTCTTAACAAGCTTTGAGGAGACAACATTAATAGGAGACTATTTTCAAGACAGCCTTAATTTTCACCTTCTGAATAGATATCTCCACACAAGTGGTAATGCAACCAAAGGGAGGGAGGACAGCCAGAATGTTTTGGCCTTCTGCCAGTTCTTTGTCCCATATTTCAATCATGCATATTAGGCCTGGGAACTCCTTATAGACCGTCTGGAGAGAAAGAAAAATTGAGACATTTTTGAACACAGCATCAGCTACCTCAGCAGCTTCCTTGGAAGACTTGACAAGCACAGGGGATCTCTTGGCTTGAGTGAGGTATGGGCAAGAGACAACCTCCTTGACTTCAGGAAGAGCTTTTGTGGTTGTAGTAGTCTTCCCAGAATGTAGCTTATAAGGGACTGCAATAGTTTTGGGGATGGCAAGGACTGAATACCCATAGGCGTTGGGATCTTCCATATTGGAATTGTCCATGTCAGAGTCATCAGAGATGTCATGGAATAGCAGCAGAATGATAGAAGCCTCAGAGTCAGCAATGAAGGGGGTAATTAGAGGAGACTGGGAAGAATTGTCAACCAAGAGCGTCTCTGCCTCTAGGTTGACTGTTCTTTTTGCGCCTGTTCCTTGGGATCAGCTCCATCAACTTGAGGGTTGGTGCAGACTTGGTAATGGTGACCTATTTGTCCACAGTTATGGCAGCCCTGTTATTGAGGAGGATTCTGCAAGTTCATGGTAAGGATACACAGACCACATGAAGACAAACCAGAGGTAGAAGCAGCACAATTCTCCCGCACAACTGCTCTGGAATGGGTAAGGTGCATATTCTGCAACAGTTTCTTTATGCTCTTCATGGAAGAAAGCATGGCTTTATGGGCTTTGAAGTGCAGACACAGGAGCTGGTTAACCTTGAGGGCTTGAGCGCAAGCCATGTATGCTTCATGTGTGGTCAACTGGTGTCTTGTGATCAGTTGTTGTCCTTCCATGTAGAATCTATCTGCAAATTCAGCTAGGGTCTCCTTTGGTTTGAAAGCAATGTGCATGAAGGCGTCCTTCTTCACTTCCAAACTAAGGTCACTTCCAAACCTGCCAATCAGAAGTTGCTTCATATCTTCCTAGTTTTTAATGGTGGGCAGCTCTGGAACTACTACCTCTTGGCAAGTTGGGTGTAGACAGGTCAGAATGTGTTTCTTCTTGAACTCATCTGAGGCTCTTCTCATGGCAGTTTCATAGATAGTTAGAAAAGCTGCAATGTTGAGGTTTTGAGGTCAAAGACTTGCTTAAAGGTAGGCTTGAAGTGTGCTTCTGGCTTTGGACCACCATTGTTGCTATCAAGTACATTTATGCGTGGGGAGAATTCTGCTTCTGACTTGGTGGGGGGCTGCCTGGCTCACAGCTGGCAAACACTATCTTAAAGGGTAGTCAAGGTGTCAGCAGTGCTGGTGCCCATATTATTAGCTAGGGTGGTCTGCCACTCAGTAACATCCAGGCGCTGGCCCTATGCTGTTACTACCAAGGACAGCTCAGCCAGTTGGGAAGTAAGAGATGAACCCACCAAAAGGCAAGGAGCAAACCTGTCATTCACTGAATCAATTAATTCACTCATTTTCTGTACATCTTTATCAAGCTCAGAGTGATCTTGCTTCAGGAGGTCCACTTAATTGGCTAGAGCTATCAACTCTCTAGCACAATGAATGCAGGGGGCTCCTGACAAGCCAGGGCAACAACCATCTTTGCCCACAACTTCAGGTGGACTAACTACAGACAACATTGCCTCACACAAAATATCAACCTCTTGTTGTAATTCAGCAATCTGAGCCGTCAGCACAAGCACTTGAAGGTCAGGCTGAGGGACTTTGAGGGGGCAATCCTGACTGTGGGTAGATTCTTTTAAATCTCAAATGGTATCCCAGAGCCTCTTTTCTCTATCTTCCAGCTTGTTGGATGGAGGAGAAGGCAGGGCATCTGCTTTGGAGGCAGACAGTTCATTTACTTGGGTCTGAAGTTTGGCAATGGTAGCGGCGGTAGCAGCCCTTTCTTGATCAAAGTCCTTGCCAAGTTTGTGGAGGCCCTTTGCAGCATGAACCGCTACTTGCAGTAATTGGTCAAAGGAATAAGCACTGAACTTGTTGAGTTGTTGTACAAGTTGTTCAAAGTTGGTGAGATAGGCCTTTAAAGTAGAGTCTACTTGGGCACACCAGGGCTGTTCCAGTTGGTGGAACTCATGAAGGCGCTCTCTGACATACTTGGGGGTGGATTGGCGCATTCTTTCAATGGAGGTGACCAAACAATATTGGGAGGTGACAGAGCCGCGCTGATTTTCAGATACTAAGGAAAACAGGGAATGAATCCACTGCTGATATGCTACAAACTGATCCCAGTGATGGGTGACAGCGGCTTGCAGCAATGAAATCTCCTGAATGTGGAGCCCTAATACTATTTGATGATGGGCTAAAGCAGGTTGTACAAAGGAGGACAATAAATGTTCAGCAGAGCCAGCTGCTGAAAGGAGATGCTGTGGAAATTGTGGTGCTATAATCAATTTGTAGTATTCTGCTCAATTGAAATGAAGCTGGAGGCAAGGGATGGTGTTAGGGAACCAACCCTGATTGGCTGGCTTGCTAGCTTTTGGGAGCTGGTGGGTTGCAGACTGGGTGGGCAGAGCCCACCAAAGGATTGGTGCTAACTTAATGAGGTAGGACATTGACTTGCCCACCCACAACCACAGACCGGCGGTGGGGACAATAGTATCTATTACTCCCGTGAAAGTAATATATACAATTCCAAAAAGCTTGTTGGTATGGTCCAGTGGGAGCTTGGCAGCGGAGGCAGGCATTGGTTTGGGGGTGACAGGTGGTTCCATGTCCATTTGGTAGGCAGGAAGGAAGTTGTATTTATCTCTGAACAGGCAGGGCTTGGTAACGTACCAAGGGCCTTCCCGGTTGTATCTGGTTAACTCTGTAGTTCTGGCCAAGAAATCCCGGGATAGTATGTTATTGGTGGTGTAGTCCTTGTACTAGGCTTTAAGGGGTACTCTGTGAAATAGACAGGACCAAAAGGAGCACCTGGCAGGTGGTACGTAGCTGGAGGGCTGGCAGAGGGGGCAGATGATCTTTGAGTTAACTGGCAGATGACAAGAATAAAATATGGCAATAATTGGGGAAACCAATATCTCATAACCTTTATTTAAAATTGACAATGGGGGTTGATCTCGGCCTGGCAGGTATTTATACCACACTGCCAGGCTTCACTACCTGATTGGGTTTTCTGGGCTTGGGCAGGTTGGCATTGGGGGTCTCAGATGGCAGTGTGGCGCTTATACTGGTGGTTTGCCACTGGCCTCTTTGGGATGAGAAGACTTTGAATTCTTCTGTTTGTCAATTTGGGTATTGGGTGCCTCTTTGGGTTCAGTGCCTCCCCTGGGACTTTGGGGGAGTTTGGAATAACCCTCATGGAGAAACTTACGTATTTCACCAAGCAAACTGCCAGTGTCAGGCGTTGGCACCTTGGGAAAATTCTTGGCATCTTGCACTGGCGGTTCACTTACAGAATCCTGCAGGACGGCTAAGGGTTTGGGTCCTGGCGGGCTGGTAACAACTTTATTGATCAGTAGTGGGTTATTGGGTTCCCAGCTCATGGGTCTAGTGGTCAGCAAAGGGTTTTGTCCAGGGTTCAACTCTGGTACATATTTTGAGATTTAGGAGCATCCAAATTGTCATTCCTGACAGATGGCCTCATCACAGGCTATCCCAAGGGCTACAGCCATGACTTGTTCCAAGTCAGGGGTACCCAAAGGGTAGGCCACTAGGCGGGGACCACTCCCAAGGTTCAACACAGTAGGGACAATAGGCAGGTCAGCAATGTCTTCCTCAATAGGAAGACTGGTAATTTCAGGCAGAGTTGGTTCTTGTATAGGTAGAGGCAAAGGTCCTGAAAACGTAGTTGCAAAGGGGGTAACTAAGGGGCTTACAGCCCCTGTTTTGAGCACCATTTTTGTCGTGATCTGAGGCGCTGCACAGAGTCACAACAGGAAATCCTAACCTTATGATTGGATTCATAATAAGTCTTGGTTAGAATGGCAGGGAAGGCTATGCAATTACCTTGTGGCCCTGAATGAATAATATCTGCTAGACGTGACTAGAGAGGCGCCAAAGTACATGGAGACACAAAGACAAAAATGTGAATAGAACTTAATTTTTATTGGGGTATAGGAAATGTAATATATAGTGGTTTGTGATACCACAAAACACTACCAGGACGGTAGGATCACTTGCTACAAGCATGAGTGGGGCAAGGGAGTTGCGCAGAATCAGGAAACTGAACAATTGTATTTCCCAATTCAGAGCCAGCCTCATTTTGAAGGGCAAAAGTGAAAGAGAGATATTTGTCCTCAAAATAACCCAACAAAGGCAAAATCAAAACATGGTGAATGGCGGCATTCACGACAATTGACATCAATTCACACTTGGATAAGGAGAAGACCATATGAGAAAAGGCAAAAGGGATGACCTTTGCATTCACTCATTTGTGAACTACCATTCATGAGGCCAATTGAAACCTCTAAGAAATTTGAATTCACAACAATTTTCTTCAAAGTGCCTGGGTTTGGTTTGTTCTCAGATAACTTAACAAACATGATATATTCTTAATGCAGCTGAAACCATTTGATATGCTCAATCAGTTGTGTTGTTGTTACTTCCAAACAAGTTTCTTTAGTATGTATCTTTTGTTGATTGTATGTACATATTCACCCCATAGCACCCTTTTGTATGTGAAACAAGATTTATGTTTTTTATTGAAAAAGTTGAATTCTGTTTTTGTACTGGGCTGATTTTGTTTTCAGCTAGCATATTTTTGTTTATATCAACAGGCAGTAAACCTACTGTACTTTAGAGAACAAAATGTTCATGCCAACTATATTTGGTTTGAATGACATTAACTATTTCTCTGGGGGTTGAATGGATCATTAGCTGTTTCTTTCAATAGTACCTTCATAAGAACCTCTACCTATATTATTGCCTGGCATGTTTAGAGCTTGGACTTCTTGATGCTTGGTTGAATGATTAATTAGGTCTATTTTTTGCTGTTGGGATAGGAGTTTGGCTTGTGGGTGGCTTATCCTAATCTAAAACTTATTTGGCAACTTTTTTGCATAGTCTCATGGTTTTTATAGTTTTTCAACTAGTTGGCTCTTTTTGGGTCTCTGTGAGGGTTCTGGAAGGAGAATCTTCGCCAGTTGCTTTAGGATTCTTTACTTGGCAATTCTGGGCAGCCAAATTGGCAGGAGAAGATGGTCCCCAGTTCAGGGCATTAGTACTCAATTTAAGGTTCCCTATCAGGCTTGACTGTATCTGGTGGCAATTTTTATTCTTTTTATTGTCTAATGTAGGCCTCAGTACATCTGCATAGATTCTGGGCCACAAGGGTAGCCCCAATTTCTTCATAAGCTCAAATGGATTCTGGACTGGGTTTTGAAACATTTTCTTTATTGGTTTCAGTTGAAATTGTGCTTGATGGTGTGAGTATGCGCTCTTGTTCTTGCCAGTGCTTGGTGAGAGGTGCAGGTTTGATTCCTGATGGGAGCTTTTCACCGAGCTTCTAACCATCAATCATGGTACATGTATTAAGGTTGACCTAAGAAATCACCCAAGGTTACACTTTTCAATAGTCTCAGGGAAGATATCACAACATGGTAAATTACTTCCTCTTGAGAAATCATTCCTCTAAGGATTCTTTGAGAACTTAGTCTTTGGCCCAGAGACTTGGCTCAAATATTTTAGTGGGACAACCCCTTGGCTACCTGAGGAGCCTTACCAAATGCTAAGCTATCTACGTGTACTAAACAGTGGCTTTATTTTAGCTATAAAAAGATTTTCTTTTACTCCATGTTTTTCTAATCCCCTTTCTTATTAACAAACACCTAAGAAGTATATTTACAGCTGCTAAAAAAGTTAAGTTAAATGATATGTTCATAATATCATATTTTATCAAAGTTAAAATATTTGTGCTTACTCACTCTGGCTAGACTAAACAATAGTTAAAAGGTAATAGAATGAAGTTATAGCAGATCCTGCATTTATAGATAGTCACCAAACCCAGAGTATTCATTGAAATCTCCTGTAAGGCCTACGATATTTTTAAAGGGTGTAACCTGAAGGATGGGGTTGATCACTTCAAGCTTGGCACGAGCTAAAGGTTGGTCAGTGTGGATATACCGAAGCTTGGGAGCGGCCCTAATAAGCTTGGGCCAGAATGCATCTGGTTGATCTGCTGCTAAAGAAAAGCGGACAAGGTTTGGAAAGCAGTTGGCAGGCAATGGGAAATCCTCAAGGAACTTAGCACCAACAATAAAGTGTTCAAGGTTTGGAAAACAATCAACAGCCCACTGGAAAAATGTGGGGAATGTATCTTCTCTTGTTCTCAGGCTAAGCTGGGTGGTTGAGAAAGTATGGCTTGTCAGCTTAAGGGAGTCCTGGAAGCAAACTGAATCAATGGAGAGTGAAGGGACCTTATTAAGATGGCCTATTGCTAACCCATCATTTACTCCATGGCATGTCAAAGCACAATATTCTACAAAGTCAGGAGCATTAATCATTTTCTCTTCAGCTTGAGAGCCTGCAAAATGAATTCCAGGGAATTCTTTTACAAGGGGACCTGTTGCTTCAAACTCAAGCAATAGTTCTTTATACTTGCTATGAGCAGACACCTTAAAGTGATAAAGCCCATATTTGTTTTCATATTGGACCCATTTGCAAGCTTCATGGACCCCTGAGTTGAGCGAAATTCTTGGAAGGTTCAGACCGTAAAATGCAATCTCAAAGGGAAAAATGCCTGTCTTTGGCAAATTTAGGGATTGAAGAAAGGTATTCTATAGGTATCACTAGCCTTTTTAGGCCCACATAGATCTGAGGATTCTCGACAATAAAGAGAGGAAGGGAGTTGAAGCATACAGAATCAAGCTTAGATATGACAGGCGCAAACATATTTGGGTCAGAAAGGCCTGATATTCTCCCAAAGATGCTGACATGCTTTAGAGAAGTAGCCTTCATACACTCTTCTACAAATTTACCATAGAAGTAAGGACTGAGTGTATAATCTGTCTGTATATAAAGGGCAGATAGTTGAGGGAACACCTTTTTCAATGATAAACGTGCATCTCTTAAATCTGAAATCACTGTAGCACGAGGCAAAGTCAAACCCTTGACAAGACCACCTCGCTTTTTAAGAAACTTTCGCTCTTCAGATTCACTAGCTTCATAAACAGTAAGCTCCCGGAAAATTAAAGGAAGTGCAAGGGTATGGAACTGCTTGCATGTCAAACTTACTTCACAAAGACTCTCAAGATCTAAATATGAAAAGATGTCGTCGAGAATAAAATTTGGCAATAAGGTTAGCATTGAGGATATTGAAAACTAATCAGGAGCGTTCTAAAATCAACAGGGCTAAACTTGAGATAGCAGACAAGATGATGAAGGTTCAAAGGTTGATAAAAACTTGATTCAGATTTTAAATTTTACTCGAGGCTTTGAAATTTATATTCTGCAAGGAGCCTTTTGAAGCATTGCGAATTTCGGATCGCTTCTTTAACTTTTTCAAATATTCCATAGGATTCTGGGTCCTCTGAATGATCATTGTATTAAACTGGATTTTCTATTAGGATCTTAAAAGAACACGGATGGTCGAAAGCCTACTTTTACAGTTATCTCCGTTAATTAGGATTGTCAATCCTCTCGTTTCCCACTCATCTCAGCCGATTAAACCTCTGTAAATTAGAAGATTAATTTATGAATTGAAAATGAGAATAATGTTGTAGTGGATTCCAATTTCATAATATCAATAAATCTTTTATTAAGAAAATCCAATTTATCTCTAACTTGCAATGCTGTGATTAAATGCTTTTTGGACCTCTCTCGTAGACCTGACGCTAGCACGCAAAAATGTAATTATTACAAGTGAGAACTATTAAAGGGGAAGCTTTGATTTGAAGAACCCTTTAACGCAACCGTGAATCTAACCGAGCTTGACAAAAGAATCTAGTAGCCTTGTGAATAAAATCATTGAGGCAAATTCAATGAATTTCACACCTCCAAATCCAATGACTTATAACCCATGACTTTTTAAAAAAGCTCATTTTCTTACTGAGAAGTATTCAGTAAAGTTTTTAATGTTCAGAGCCTCATTTGATCTAAACCCTAATCAATATTAGAAACTTCAAACCATGTCCTATCTGATATAAAACAAATATAAAAAGGGACATTTCAAGAAATTATACCTAAACCTCTTTAATTCCCTAGCTACCTATACGATCAAGCAATGCACTATAATCGCCATCAAAAATAGTTAAAGTTTATTGGACCTTATGTTAGAAATCTTTTTAAAATTTTGGTAAGAGAATTTATATGCAATATTATGTTATTGTAGATTTCAAACATGACTTAAAAAGTGAGATTTCAAATTCCATTATAAAATAAAATGATTCACTAAAAAGGGTGCCATCCCTGAAAATAGCTTTAGAAGCAAATTTACTATATCTCAGAATGAGAAATCATCCTAGCATATTTGAGGATCCTTACAAAATGTTAGAATACCACAACTTTCAAACAGATTGAAATCTGAAAATTCTACGTGCAATGAATTTCCTGGATATCTTTTTTCCTAATGTCAAGAGTAATTTTTATTTGATAAATCCCCTATCAATTCACATATACTTGATATCCAAGAGATCAACCTATCCAATAAAACCATTGTGTCCATGACTACAACTTGCGATTCAATCAATGCTACCTCTCTTACACCAGTCAACTCCTTGCTACATAGTTAATTGGAGAATACTCTACCTTTTATATCCCAATATGACCGTCCCTTTAAGGTTCTGGTATCTCTCTTCCTCAATAACCAAAAAGGAATCTGATAAACATTCCAGTTAAGTTAACTCTACATTTATTTGAATTTTTTAATCATAATTCAAAATAAAGATATTTTGACAACTTGCAACAGTGGTAGGCTCAAATGCCTACCCTTTCACATTATCCTATTTACTCAATTATCTTACAACCCAAATCTAAAATATTGATATATCATACTGCTTCCCACAAGAAAATAAATCCTGAATGAATGATATGCCACAAATCCATCCTGGTTTATCTGGTAAAATTTAGCATCAAAATAAAGCATAAACTATGGTGAAACTACTACCCCAAACAGCCTTTAAAGACCTGAAAGCACATCATGCTCAGCCTCAATATTTTTAAGTTTAAAACTGGAGCAACTATTTATGTTGTTCTTACTCTGGATATCAGCTAATCACTTCACCTTGCTTTATGTGGTAGAAAAGATGTGTTTGGTAAAAAAACTCAGAGAAGTTAGGTGGTATATCAATAATATAGTTTAATAGTGTATTGACAAGCTTGTACTGTGGGAAGTAAAGTATTGGAAAGTTAAGTATTTGTCAAAACAACAGGGTTGACCCCCCAGCAAGGTTCCAACTGAACAGGTTCAAGACCCGCAATCTGACTTCCTAGTGAGCCAAAGCCAAATGTGGAATTTGATTCAAATTTTCAAGCCTAGTAACATGAACAGATAGCAATCACCACACTATGGATACCTTGATCTAGCGCTTGACTCACTACAAAAGATCAAGCCACCCCTACCCATCCAACCAAGTGATCTTTATAATTTTGCTCCCATTATCCAGATTCACAACAACTATATAATATTTATCTCTCTATAAAGAATATTATCTAGTCTTCAATCATTTTCCCCTTGTAATTCTGCTAAAACAGCACAGTTACAACATTGGTAGCACAGGTAGGTTTCCCATCCTACTTTTCTTTTCAAAATTCCTCCTGTTGTCTGTACTTGTCGTGGTCAACAAATATGCAGTAGTTTTCAAACCTGTTGAGGTAAATGTATATTATTCAGTTTAGAACACATGAACTCAGTCTAAAAACAAAATAAAAAATCAAGAAATTTATATTAAATTACAATAGATTTGGATCCACTTTGATTTTATTTTTATACTGAGTCCATGCGTTCTAAACTGAATAATATACATTTACCTCAACAGGTTTGAAAACTACTGTACAAAAGAATCATGTCTGGACTCCCCATGAACTGGACGCCCTACACCCCAGGGACCAAAATTTCATAAGGATACATACTGTATCAGAACATGGTAATGCCAGTCCCTACCTTCAACACCCTATCTTCTCAAGGATTCTTCCAAGTGCCTACCGCCATTCCTCAAGTAATAGACAAAAGTACCATGCCTGCCCATGTAGCCCAACAACTTTGGAGTGTTGCCTTGGAATCATTTGCTGGAGCCAATGACAAAAATGCCACAGCATGGATACAATCTGCCCAAAACAAGCTGGCGCAGATGGAATGCCCCACACGCTTTTGGATTGTAGAGATCTCCATTTGCTTGACTCATGATACAGGAACCTGGTGCAACAAGTGGCACAAAGATCACACCAAGAAGGACTGGGAAACCTTTAAGCGGGACTCCTTGGCAAGATTCATGATGAAGGACACCACCCTTATGATCATACACTAAGTAAATAACTTGACACAGAGAGGCACTGTAAAGGAACTCACCTGAGCCTATAAGGAGCTGCGCCTACAAACACCCTCAGATATGGTATTTGTTAACCCAGCCACATAACTCATGTACTACAACACTCTCAAGTTGCATGTAATGAGGCACATCAACCAGGACCAAGTTAAAAATTTTCAAAGCCTTTACTGTGAGCCAGAAAAAGCAGAACAAATGTCAAATGCACTACACAAGGCGCAGACCAGGAAAAGAGAGAGACCTAGAGACTCTCATCCCTCAAGATGCTCTAACTGCCTTCCACCTAACAACAGTAGCAAAACAAACAACAAACCTTTAGGCTCCAATAGCCACAATGACAGGATCAATGACCAGTCCAATTGCACTCATTTCAGAGTCACCAGCACCCAGGATAACCAGGACAAGGGAAAGCCTGAGGAGAGCATTAAGCAAGCCAAGCTCTCCCTGCCAACCTTATTCCCCACCAAATGATTAGTACTGTTCAGAGGATGTGTATCAGTGCTCAATGATCCAGGTTCTTTAATGAGACCCAGTACTCTACACCATTGCCAGACATCCCAATAAACTGATGTCTTACCCTTTCTGTTTTTGAAGTTACACAGGTTCAGCACTCTTGGACCCAGGCGCTGACCGGACCCTTGTTAACAGATATTTTGTGAATAAGTTCAAGATATCCACTAATCCTTTGTGGATTAAGAACGGAGCTTTAGCTGATGAAAATCACATCACTGTTACACAAGAAACTGCCCCTTTTCCATCATACTGGAGAACCTTCACTCCACTATCTAAGGTACTGCCATTGACTTTCCAAAATTTGACAGTGTGCTCAGACTGGACTGGTTAAGAAGAAATAACCCTCATGTGGACTGGGCCACCTCAGTATTGACTATCAAACAATAAGGAGTAAAACATCAAATTTACCCTGCCATGGTAGACCATCTTCTTTGGGATCATGTATTTGTATGTATTAAAAAGACCCAAGAAGAAAAAGACAACCTCAAGGCAATTGTCTGGGATTTCTGTCAGTACAAGGTCATACACTTCAAGGAGAAGCAAGATACTATCACCCCTCATGATTGGGAAATAGTGGCTTGACATCCAGAGATATTTAAGGAGGCTCTTCCAGGCCTGCCACCCAAGAAACACATACAGCACACCATCTGTAAAGTTACGTGGCCCACCTTTGGCCCTGGATTGGGATGTATTTCCCAGACCGTCAAAAAAAGTGGCCTGTGTGCAGGCAAAACCCCTCCAAAACCTTAAAGACTTGGCCCACACAGTGGATGAACACTTTGTGTTAGCCTTCCCGGCTGAAGTTCCCACCTTTCCTTTGGAGTCCCCTCCAACTGCAGAGGAGACATTAATTTGGCTAGATTGCTTGCTGTCTTAGTGTTGCCCGGTCCTAAGACAACTAGCAAACCAACAAAAAATGTGGGCCGCATGGAGCCTGGAACCCTTAATCCACAGCCCAGGGAAATTGGGTATCAACTCCTGCAATTAGTGGTGTCTCAGGTAACCAATTCCTCCGGCCTGGGATCCCTCAGCCCAAAATAATTGGGTTCTGGAGCCCTTCAGTGGAGACACCAGAGGAAGGCATTAGGGGAAATGCACACCCTGAGTCCTCGGAAGGCTCCTAGCCAATTGGGGGATTGAGTCCTACATCCAGGCCTGCTTTCCCTATTTTTCTTGGTCACAAACCAGGGGAAGATTGGCCAGTGGCCTTTAATGGGCTCCTCTTTAGATTGTACTCCAATAGCCCCTTTCAAACCCCCCAGTCCTATCACCCCCCTCTGCATAAAATGGAAGCATGGGCTGTCAGGTCCCTTGCTTACCAATTCCAATTGTTAAATAAACTCCTGACTTTGCAAAATCTTTTGTATTTTTGAAGTTTGTTTAATAATAAAGGTAATTGTCTCAACTCCTGCTGCTATCCCTGCCTCCTGCCTTTCCCTGGCCTGCCTGCCCAATTGTCTGCCCGCCCGTAGTTTTTTGTTGGGAATTGTTCTGAGGAGATCTGAATTGGCCCATTCCTTGTTATTTACCCTGTGCACTCAATCTGTCCGCCCAGAAGCTCTAGTAAAAACAGGCACCCTGCTGATAACATGTTGCCTCCTTGGTACAAGGTGGCTATGTGGATATTGGTGCCTATTTCCCTATTGTTCTGGTCTCCCAACCCTGTCTTTTGGAACAAATTTCCCTTGATTTCTCAATATCCTGAGTTTGCTCCTGATCTGCTTGTTAATGTAATTGGACATCTCACCCAAGTTCCCACCAACTTAGCATCCTATGGTTTGTTCTCTTGGTTGTCTTCTTATCTTAAGAAATTGTTGCCCCCTTTAGGATCTGGTATTACTGAGACTCCTTTTTCTGACTTGGACAACCCTTCCCCTACAGAAGTCTCAGCCTTCTTCCTACCATCTGTGCATCAAATCCCTGTGTTAGATCCAGAGGTCCCTCCCACCTGGGATTGCTCTCTGTGGTTGTTTTCTGGGGCCTTGGTCATGGCCTTGGATGCATATTTCCCTCCCCTTTCATATCCGGTCTCCTTTGGGAGGCCCCTTTGAGCAGCTATCCCAGTCTTGCACTGGATGGAATCCTGGTGGTTGGTCCCACCAGGATGGGAGCCAGACTTTGTTAGTCTAGCTCCCCTCTCTTACACCATCCAACTCAAGGGGGAAGTCCCTAAGGCACGGCCCATTTACTGCTTCACACCCAACAAGGACAACACGCTCTGTGCTTACCTCAAAGAAGTCCTGGAGAAGGGACTAATTTGGCCCTCACAGTTGCCCTTTGGGGCCGCAGTATTCTTTGTGGCAAAGAAAGACAGGTCCCTACAACTAGTCACTGACTAATGCACTCTGAACAAATTCACTATAAAGAATTTTTACCCCCTCCCAGTCATCAACAACCTCTTTGATGCCTTAGGCAGGGCAAAAGTTTTTCAAAGATTGACTTGACTGCTGGGTATAATCAAGCTTGTATCAAAGAGGAAGACATCCCCAAGACTGCATTTTGGACAAAGTGTGGTTCATAAAAATGTGTTGTGCTAAACTTTGGGATGAACAACACTCCATTGATCTTTGTTACATTCATGAATGAAGTCTTTGCAACGCACATCAGCAAACACACCCTATTGCACTTAGACAACATCATCATGTACAACTCCACCAACAAGCTACATTACAAGGACCTGAAAGTGGGGTTTGCAATCCTAGCCCAGCACAAACTCCTGGCCAAGCTCTTCAAATGCCAATTCTACTACAAGCAACTCCCTTTCCTAGGACATGTGGTTTCTCAAGGAAGGTATCAAGACAGATACACAAAAGATCCAAGCCATTTTTAACTTGCCACCACCCAAGGACAATGAAGAGCTCAGAATCTTCTTGGGCATGATAGCCTACATATGACGCTTCATACCAGACTGTGGCATCCTCACAGCACCACTGTCTGCCATCACAGGCGTCAAGTCCAAATTTGTGTGAACCCCTCAACAATTTTTTTTCTGCTGTTTAAAGGTGAAGTTGGTGTTTGCTCCCATCATGCAATATCCTAAAAGAGATGGTAACTACCAAATGGAAACTGATGCATCTGATGCCTCTATTAGAGTTGTACTCTGCATCAAGACAGTCACTGGGAACTTCTTACTAGTGGCTTACAATTCACACAAGTTAACCAATGGGGAGTGCCATTACTCTATTCATGAAAAGGAGCTTCTGGCAATTGTCCACTGTTTGGTAAAGTGATGCTGTTACCTAGAAAGACATGAAGAGTTTACTGAGCTGACCAACCATAAATCACTCACCTATTTAAAGACACAAGTCAATCTTTTCAGACAACAGTCCTTCTGGATGATGTTTCTTTAATAATTTAACATGAATATACAATACAAACCCAGGCCAAAACTTGTCATAGATGACGCCCTCTTGCAACTATATGTTAGAGCCTCAAAAGGCCAAAATGGGCTAGACCCAGACTGGCCCCTCTTAGTGCTTTTTCTCAAGGATAAATGGTCCCCCAGGCACCACCAATATTACCAAGGACATGTTGTCAAGAACAAGCACCCATTTACAGACATCAATGGGGCACTCCATCAAAAAATGACAGGTGGAGTGACTATCCCCTACATCCCAACACACCAACAGGTCAACACCATCTTGTGTTATCACAGAGATCTAGGCCACACTAAGAGCCAGAATCTCTACAAATTCTTGAATCACAAAGCCTGGTGACCAACCTTATACTGGGACGTACAGGAAGTGCTTGACCAGTGTGAAGTATGTGAGAAATTTTCCAAAAGTAACACATCACCAAATTCTGTTCTCCCTATATGTACCCAGCTACCTTTCAAAGTGTAGGCCCTGAACATTGTAGGGCCCATGCCAGAAAAGAACAAAAAAAATTATGTAATCACTGCCATCAACTTTGCTATCTTCTGGCCAGTGGTGCAGGCTGTCAAAGTGCATACTGGCAAAAATGTACAACAATTCATAGGCAAGGGAATTACCATTAAGTTCAGAAAGCCAGAAATATTGATCACAGATAGTAGCAAGGAATCAACCTCCAAAGACAAAAATGTTTATCTTACCAAAAATGGGGTTAAACACACAGTAATCATGCCATACCACCATCAGGCAAATGGCAGAGTAGAGTGTCACAATGGTAGCCTAGTGCAAGCCCTTGCCAAGCTCACTGCCAGAAGATCTGAGGACTGTTATAAATAATTGGCAACTGCACTTCTTTTGTGCTTCAACCAAGTAAATCAATCTACTGGGAAGAGTCCATTTGAACTGATGCATGGAACATAGCCAAACATTATGTTGTAACTGTGCTGTTTTAGCAGAGTTACAAGGGGAAAATATTTAGAAACTAGATAATAATTTTTATTGAGAGATAGTGATTATATAGCTATTGTGAATCAAGGGTAACAGGAACATGACTGTGTTAATCACACAGTTGAATGGTGAAGGGGATGGATTGATCCTAGTAATGAGCCAAGCGCCAAAACAAGGTATCCACCGTAAAGGATCATCATTTGTTCATGTTGATGGATTTGGTAATTTGAGTTGACCTCCTAGTTTGGCTATGGGTCACTGGAAGGTCAGGTTGTAGGTCACAAACCTGCTTAGTTGGAAATTTGTTGGTGGGTCAAGTCTGCTGTTTTGATAATTATATAAGCCCTTAGAGAGCCCAAGCTAGAAATACCCAGTAAATTACATCCCCTTTCAGACCCACATATACTTCATGTCAACTGTGGCCAAGAGGAAAAGGAAACTAAACACCTAAAAGACATATTTGTCCCTATCTAAGACAAGCACAAAGTTGGTAATGAGGTATGGGTGATGAATTCAGATAAGAGCAAGTTGCAACCAGAGAAAGTGGGTTCTGCCTTGTTTTAAAGGTAAATAACAGTAACACATACCTGGTAAAAGGGCTGGAAAAGAGGAAACACAACAAAGTTTTTCATCACAACTAATTACGCCCTGTAAGGCCTGACAGAAACAGCGTGAGACTGTTCTCCCCGCAAAAGAACAGAAGCTGGTGCAGTACAGCGCCCAGGCTCCTGACAACCTTCCAGCCAACCTGCCAACAGAGGAAGCTGACCCTCAGCTGGGGGGGGGTGTTTAAACAACAGGGCTAACAACCTGGCAAGGTTTCAACTAAACAGGTTCAAACCACACAATCCAGCTTATCAGTGACTCAAAGTCAAATGCAGAAGTTGACTTGAATTTCCAAACCTGGTAGCATGACCAGATAGAAATCACCACACAATGGATACCTCAATTCAGCGCTTGACTCTTTACAAGGATCAAGTGACCCCCTTAACCAACCAATTGAGTGATCACCATGATCATGTTTTTGTTTTTCAGATTAACAGCAACTATATAATAGTTATCTCTCAATAATGTTAAAACAGCTGGGTTGACCCACCAATAAGGTTCCAACTAAGCAGGTTTGTGACCCACAATCCAATTTTCTAGTGACCTGTAGCCAAGTAAGGAATTCAACTTGAGTTACCACAAATAGCAACATGGACAATCAATGATCCCAAAAAATAGATATCTCAATTCATTGCTTGACTCAATATCTAGATCAAGCCACCCCCTAACCATCCAACCAATTGATCATCACAATCATGTTCCTACTATCCATGATTTACTCACACTATATAATTCCAATATCTCAATAACAATAATTATCTAGCTTTAAAATATTTTTCTCCTTGTAACTTTGCTAAAAAAGCACAGTTACAGCAATAAAGAATATTATCTAGTCTCCAATCACTTTACCCCTATAACTCTGCTAAAACAGCACAGTTACAACATATTTCTGTTAAAAAAGTTAGTGTCTTAAATAGTAATTATGGGGAATAAGTTATATTAAATATGTTCTTGAATTTCATGAGATATTCCCACCATCAAATTGATTTGATTTCTGAAAGCTGGCAGAGTATAAAAATACAAAATGAAAAAAATATCTTATTTATCTGGCCATATTATTAGTCTTTATAGTATTTTAGGTCATCTCAAAGTCACCCAAGAAGTATATTCAACCAAAAAACAGGCAATTTTTTTAAAAAAAAATTGCTGAGCTCCACTTCTCTAGAGGCTTTTTAGTCTAAGCACAATGTTGCTTTTATTGATTATGCTAAAATAAGTTTACTTCCTTATTTATGGAGGCAACCATTAGAATCTATTCATACATAATAAACCACCCTCTATAGTGACAATTCACAGCAATCTTTTTATTGCTACTATTTGAGGTTAGTTCTCCTAGCTCAGATACTTGGACTTGATGATAAAAATGCATTCCCTCTTTATTTTAAGCTCTTAAGTGCAATTATAAAAGATAAAAGATAAAAGCATTATAATTTTTTTTGAAAATTTTGACATTGAGACAGTTTCATCTTGTATGAGTAAATAATTATGGCTGTCTCTATGGGCTGCTGCCAACTTTTCTTTAAATCATGTATCACTATACAACACCTTATATAGAGTCTTAAAGAATATATTCAAGTATGGTTAAATATGAAGAGCTGTAAAAACACAGGGGATTTTATAGAAAAGTGAATTATACAGAATAATAAAGTAGGTTTTAAAGCTGGTAATACAGTAGTTTTAAAAGCTGTGGCAACAAGCAAAAACAATTCAGATTTAAACAAAATAAGCTCAGATTTTAAAAAAATTAATTTTAAACAAATTTATATTGATTTAAAATAGATTTGAATTCATTTCAATTTTAAAGCCAAGTTCATTTTGTTAAAATCTGAATTGTTTTTGCTTGTTGCCATAGCTTTTAAAACTACTGTATTAAATAAATTAAGCCAGTATAGAGAAACTCAGATCAGCCTAAAACAAAGCACAATAAGCTAGTTCTCAAATTATAAAGTATAAAGCTATATTCTTTTTATCAGTGAATGGTCAATAATCAAAAAATGCTCTGAGGCCACTTGAGGATAAAAAACATTTCAATCATTGTGTTGTAAAATAAACACCAGATACACGGTACTTTAACAGCTGGGAGGATAAAAAATCAACTCATAATAAAAAATATGTTCAACCTTAATTGAAACCCAAGAGCTAATGTAAAATATCCATGTTATTAACATGAATTTAGGTCACTGATAGACAAAATGGCTCAAACTTCAGCAAACAGCTCAATTTTATAAAAAGGTGCTTTTGGCATGGTAAATTTAAAGCTTGCTGGAATTAGTTTTGTATTTACAACTAAAGGTTTGTTTTGTATTTGTCAGCTCTGATGTACTTAACATACTATCTGTCTTTTTATTAATAGCACTTGAATGATTCTGGTAAAAAGAGAAAGATATAGGTATTTATTTATAAAATTTTACAGCCCAGTTGGCTTGCAAGAACTTTGACAAGGATGTAGTAATTTTTCTTGGGGGCTTGAGGATTTGATAACTTTTAAGCAATAATCCTGTTCCCCTTAGGAGAACTTTATATGTTGCAGTAAGCCATTCAGTCTTATTTGAAAGGGTAGATGGCCTCCTGGTTGATGGTATTCTGTCTGTGATGTAATGGCTTGGGCTGGTTTACAGCAGCTTCAAGAGGAGGCCCTGAATTATGCTTTTTTTCTTCTCAGCTGACTTGCTTATCAGCCAATTGACTGGGTCACTAGTCACCTGGTCAATGGTATGGTTTTGAACCTTAGAGTATGGGTGTCCCCTATTGTTTCAACTGATATTAACACCTTTCTTACCAACATATCTCACAAAAAAACAGGGGGCGCTTGTAAAGCCACCCTGTGACATATATGATAACATAAAGCATTCTGCTCTTATTTCAAAATACATACAGCATCCCAAAATTAAGAGCAGATCCAATTCCATATGTAAATCCCTCAATAATTTATTTAACCTTTACACCATACTTGAATCCTGCCACAATGCCACCTCCTGGTAGATTAGTGGTTATCCTTTTCAGCATATTAACCACTACTTCCCAATAAAGCTATCAAATAATCCTAATATCTGGTCTTTCTGCCTGAACCACTGTCTTCCCCAATTCAAATAATAAACTAAAGTTAGTCCAGCTGTAACACTATGATGGTTTAAGACGCTAAAAGAGCTCTTGTAATGTGGCTCCCAATTTGGGGCTTGATTATTTATGACTTAACAGTTTGTTTGGATGTATTAGTCCCAATATTTATCACAAGCAAGCAAGCAGGTTAATTATGTGAGGTTTTTTAGATCACCCTTTGGTATTCAGAGGGCTCCAAATGGGTTTGGATCATTAAAGGAGGATGTTTATTATCAGCAAACACTAAGGTTTATCAATCCAAAGGTTTTCTGTTGTAAACATCCTGCTATGTTAATCCAAATGCTTTCTGGTAATAATTGCTACATGATGATAATGGTGTTGCTCAGGTGGGCTTTATTGACTGCTGTAAAGCTTGTGTAGAATCAATAAACTATAAAGGATCATGTTGGAGGGGAGATCATTACCAAGATCAGCTGACAGAAGGCTCATTGATGATTGGTTATCACAGCCATACATGCTATTGCCTTCAGTCTTCTGGGAGGTAACCTGACCAAATTGGAAGTGTAAGAGACTAGAAAGCACAAAAGATATTTCAGACATCTTTCAATGTGATTAAGCTTACTCTAAAGTTTTAGTGAGAGAAATCCACCCAGTTTCAGTGGTTTGGAATAAAAGCAGCAAAGAATTAAAACAATAGTTCAATCCACAGACAAATTACCTAGTCATTGCCATAAATAATTCTATATTAGAAAGAATTTTTATCTCAGAAAAAACAAGGATCAAAGTCTCAGGGCTCAATGATCTCCTAAATGAGTTGGCTGAATTAAGCTAAGCATTTGTAGTATGTGGATTGTAACTAAAATTATGATCTTTTTCAGATTCTTTAAGAAACCCCCCAAAAGTGTAAGGTCTTGCCCATAATGGCGCAAGGTTTTAAACTACAGTGTGCAAAGCATTTGGATTAAGATTAACAAGATATAGAAAAGTAGGAACTGTCAGGGTACCAGGAGTACCGTATAGCTCCAGCAGGTGAGGGAGGAGTTGATATAGGTACTGGCATGACCCACCAGATGATGGGACCTAACTTTACCAAGTAAGAAAGGGCCTTCCCAGCTATAGCCCAGGGTCCAGCTGCTGGCAAGGCAAATTCAATCAATCCTGTGAGCGCCAGATAAAGCACTCCCAGAGTTTGAATACTCTGGCCAATGTCATCAGAAGTGGATGGGGTTGAGATTATTGGTTTGGGTGTTGAGGGTGGTTCCATTGTGATCAAGTAGGAAACAGGGTTGTTGTATTTCCTGTTGAAGATCAAAGGGTATATAGTGATCTCTCTGCTATCACAGACAATTTGGTATGATTCCTTGGGAGCGTCTGGGCAGGTGTACCACTGCAAGTCTTCTAAGGTCCAGGGTTTGTGATAAGGATTGTGGGGATACTCAGTGAAATTCACAGGGCCAAATAGAGCGTCAGGAGGGCAATAGTAATCAAAGGCTTTGGTTTTGTCAATTGAAGTCTGGCTATCTATCCCTGAGGATGGGTACTGGCGCTTAGGTGTTTTCAGGTGAAAGAGTATCAAAAATAAGTACTGAATCAGATTGGTGAACCAAAGGTTTATAACAACTTTATTTGGTAAAGATGACAATATAGAATTTTTCCAGGTGCTTCTGACTTATATACTTACTCACATACAAGTGCCTCTGGGCATTTTTATGGTACTATCTGTGTGGCAAGGCTTGGCATCTCAGGTTCTGCTGGTTGGCTGGCTGCTTCATGGTCATTTTAAGGTCTTCAGGAACAGTTGCTTGGCTTGTTGGTGGCTGTCACAATATTGATTACTCCAGTCTAATTGCTATTGAGATAATTGAAATTAATAGATTGATATAATTTGAAAATGTATTCCTTAAGTTGATTTCCTCAATTGCAATTGGATTCAACTAGTGGAGCTAAAATACTTAGGCTTATTATCAACCCATATGAGTTTAATAAACACAGCTTTTAACCTTAAACTTAACACATACTTTGATACTGCTTTTTATTTAGAAGTTGAAGTTGGTGTTTAGTAAGCTTTATATAGCCTTAAGATTATAAGTATATTTTATATATACTTTATTTTAGATAAACTTTAGCTTGTAGATTTAGCTAGTTTAGATAGCCCAAACTTACAACATTGGCGCTCATTTAGTGTTTCAACCATTTAATTAATTTTGTTGAGGTGGAGATAGCCTTCTTTATTTTCTATTAAAATTAAGTTTTTAGCCTATAAGATTAAAAAAGTCCTCTCTTGTGTCTTCCTTTTATTTTTGGCTGCTATAAATTCAGCTTCTAAGTTTTTAATTTACTTGATTCTAAAAAATTGTCAGCCTTTTAAACTGCTAATTCCAATTTTTCATATTAGTCAACTTCTCCTGAAAATAACGCGGTTGTGTTCAGGAGCAAAAACTGCATTAATCATTCTATTTTCAAAGCTTTTGGAGCCAAAAAGTTGTGCTACTTAAAATCCATTTACAAAAAGTTGTATTAAAACTTAGCGCAATTTAGCTCTTTCCCCCTTACTTTCTCTATTTTTTATTAATCAACCCTGTCTAAAAATATTACAACTGTGTTCAGGAGCTCAAGTTACATTACATATCTTTTTTCAGAAAGATTAGATAAAAATTATTTTTTTTGAAAAATAATCATTTGCAAGCCTGCTTAATCTTTGAAGTGAATTTCTAATTTTTACTTGCTAATACTCATTTCTCTTAATTTTTATTCTTTGCAGTTACTGTAAATTCAGAACCTGAATGTAAAAATGCGGGATTGTCAAATCCTTGGTCCAAATTTTGAGTCACTTTTGCAGGCAACTCAGCTGAGTGAAAATTAAAATATTTAAATAAAATTAAAAATTTAGTTTGATCTTTTTTGGTTTATGTAAATTGGCAAATTTCAAATCTCTTGAGCAGATAACTCAACTAAAAAAAGACAAAACTCAGCAAACAAATGCAGGATACATGAATCAGAAATGCAGGGTTCTAATGTACAATTTGAGATTTCCTGTATTTCAAACAAATCATAGACATGTAAAAATTAACAAATCTGAAATTGCGGGATTGTCAAATCCAAGAACCAAGTTTCAAATCATAATTGCAAGGAATTTGAAATAAATATAATTTATGGGTGTCTCAAAAAGGATGCTAAAGGATCCAGAGTGGATTTGTGCTAATTTTTTTAGCAATCATAGGCATTCTCAAAAATTGCCCTATTCCAATTTTGGACGGCTAAAATTTAGATCCTACTATTCACCAACTTAACATACTTAACAATAAAATTGACTAAAATATACACATCTCTTTTTGACTTTTAAAATTTTTTAATAAAAATTTATTATGTCTTCTTTCAACTGCAACCAAGTCAACAAGCTGTTCCCTGGCCTTGACAAAATCATGCAGGGCTACGCTGGGTCTCTTAAAGGTGAAGCCTCACTCTATGGCCACTCCCAACCCGCAGACCTCTCTGCAAGCACTACCCAGGAGTGTGTTCTTTCTCCTGCAACTTCCAGCATGACCCTGTTTGCCCATCATGCACAGGCAGCTGCCAACCCAAATCCTGTATCAACAATGGCATCTGAAACCAGCCATTTGAGCCATGGGGTCACTCAGAGAGCCCAGGCCCCAAAAACAGCCAATCAGATGGCATTAGCCAGTTCCCAAGATGACACATCCCTCCCCCAGCCAATCAGCCTGCAAGACGCAGAAGAAAATTAATCACTCCAGAGATTGTTCTCAAAATGGTTGAAAAGCAAGGGAAGCTTATGTCCCTCAGGGAAATTGCAGCTGTGATAGTTTTGCAAATTCCACTGTGGCTGCAACTCTGCAAGCCCACGCCAACTGTGGTGCCAATACTTCGACCAAAGGTGACACAGCCCATCCCCTTATGATGGCCATTATGGAACATGATCTGCGGATGCCCCTGGTCCAGGTACGTTCCCAGTTGGGACTCCATGGCATCTTCACCAACAAAAGAACAGTGAATTTATGGATGCACAGAGTTGTGGTTGCTGCTAGAATATTGTCCAATCAAGCTCTCAGTGGCCCCATTTTGGTGGATACTAATCCCTACAATTCAACTATTATTAATTTTATCAAAGGAAGGGCAATGAGGGCCCGTAATGACATAATCTTCCTGTTGTATGCTAAGATATCTGCAAGTATCCAAGACTTTGGAGAGAAGCATATCCAGTCTGACGTGTACAAGCACGGCCCAATCTTGTATTGTTTTTTAGGGTTTTATTGGCAGTTTCCCCATTGGGCATCAATTATTACTTGGCAATATTAAACACCGCAGATGGGTATACCTACCAGACAGAGCTCAAGGCCATGCTGGAGGAGTGGGCCACACAAAACCCTATGCACACAGTTGTACTGAGTGCAGAGATGGAGCAGCAGGAATGGGCTACCCAAGAAATCAGGGCTGTGGGGCATACCTGCTGGTCCTACCCCATCAACTACGTCAACATGCATCTTTAAGATGTATGTCTCTACAATTTTGGTTCTGCCCTCAGGCGCTTAAAGCCTGCCACCTACAACAAACTATGCACCCAAATTGATAAGGGGTATGAGCTTTTTTCTTCTGCGTCTGTCCAGGACTTATTTGATCTCATCATCTTCTATGCAAGTGATAGTGATAAGTCCAGAAAGGACCCCTGCCTCCCCCCCACGCCAGTCCATCTGTTTTTTCAAGCCAGTATATGTGATGGAGGAAGAGTTTGGGCAATTAAAGCAATCAGCTCTTGCTGCCCCTTCCCAGTCAACAAACCCTGCCTCCCCAACCCCCTCATCAAGCCACCTGTCTTCCAACCCTGACTCCCAAACCACCACCCATTCCCTCCCCACTATCTCTGATGTTGCCCCTCTCACAGGCGCAGATGAAGGCAATGTTCATTCTGCACATTCCCTCCCATTCCTGTCCTTTGATTAGTAAATAAATCTTTTCTTTTTTGACAACTTATTAAAATTAATATCTCTCTTTCAATTCATAATTAACAAGATTTTCTTTTTGCATTATCAACATTTCCCATAATTAATATAATGTTGTATATTTTATGAATAGCTTAAAATTATGAGCATACATATTTTTCATCATCTTTAATAAATTAAAGACAATAAACGTAAATATTGCATTAAAATATTGCAATTAGACATCAACTATTGATATTTAGAAATTATGTGCATAACTCAAAGCATTTTATTTGATGAATGTCACTGTAAACTAGGCCTT
Organism: Entomophthora muscae; assembly: GCA_014839935.2. NCBI lineage: Eukaryota > Fungi > Entomophthoromycota > Entomophthoromycetes > Entomophthorales > Entomophthoraceae > Entomophthora > Entomophthora muscae. The sequence goes on along the minus strand of QTSX02000201.1, from coordinate 128,347 downwards.
TTTCATTGTAATTTATTGAAATGCACTGTGTTTATATTAGAGAGCCATTAACACTTAGTACAAATATTGATATATAGTACATTTTACAGCCTGTATATTTACCTATTGATAATAATTCTGTAAACTTTTCAGTCAGATTTTGTAAGGTAATAATGATGTAATGGATTAATAAACTTTAATGTAGTAATCCATTACATTATTATTACCTTACAAAATCTGACTGAAAAGTTTACAGAATTATTACCAATAGGTAAATATACAGGCTGTAAAATTCACTATGTATCAATATTTGTACTAAGCGTTAATGGCTCTCTAATATAAACACAGTCAATTTATTTTAAATTATAATAAAAAATCCACATTTACAATGAATTTTATTAAACAAAATGCATTGAGTTATGCACATAATATCAAAATACCAAGATTTGACGTCTAATTGCAATACTTTATTGCAATATTTACGTTTATTGTCTTTAATTTATTAATGATGATGAAAAATATATATGTATTGAAGATAGTACTATAAAACCAGTTTTTCGATGGAATTCAAACAAAATGTCAACTATCTATAACTTGATTAACAAATTAGAAGTACACCTGCAAAAGGTTGTTGAAATTGAAAAAAATATCAGGGAAATAGTGACAGGAAAGCTGGGTGACAAGGGCCAGCAACTTATCCAGTCAAAAGAAAAATGCTATGAACAAACTAGGAAATATTATAGACAAAAAGAATAAAGAAGCATTAATAAATCTCCAGGGAACAATTCTATCAAGTCTGAAGTTCAACAATGTGGCCTACAATTTGTGGGAGTTCTGGCAGGGGGCCAAAGAAAATAATAAGATCAAACTAATTGAAGGAAAAAAGTTCTAAAGGAAATCAACACAAATGAAGAGGAAACCAACCAAATGGAAACAGAAAAAAACAAAACACAAGCAAGAAGCAGGAGCGCTTCACAAAACACAGAAACTTTATCAAATGAAAATCAAGGGAAAGCACAAGTTGCAAGAAAAATAAGAAAAATTAAGCCCAGGAAGATTAATGAAGAGCAGCCAACACTCATGAAGTTTGCCAAAGTGGTGCCTGTGGCTGAGGGGGCCACAGAGGAAACAATTAGTAAGTCTTTTTATGTTTTTCTTATATTTATTTTAGTCATCACCAGGAATGAGGATGAGGTTGCGGAAGTGGCAACTTATACGCCAAGTTGGTTTTACGGGGATTACCAGTCACTGGTAGCCCCTGTAAAACAAACAAATAAAAACCAAAAAAAAATAATTCAACAGAATATGTTTAATTTTTTCAAGTAGTGAAGCTAAAAATAGGGATTATTTACCACCTGCAGGGTGCTTGCCGTGGTTGAGGGAAGCATATGAAATAGGATCAAGTATCAACTTTAAAGAAATGAATGAAATTTGTGGGGATATCAAATAAACTTTGATGAATACATATACAAAAGCATTCAAAGATTCCCCTTCACAAACATCAACAAATATGAAAAGAATTTAATAAAAACTGACTTTCAAATTGGAACTGAATATTTAAAAACTGCAATTTTTAATGAAGTATTTAAGGCACTGTCAAATAAAGTTGGGGATGCAGTCCTTGTGAATACTTTTAAACCTTTATTTATTTTGTTTGCCGAGGCCTGGGGGGCTGATTCAAGTCAGGCGCCCCCCGGAACCCTCTTAAAGTTCAACCAAACATCCTATATCAATAGGTTAGTTCAAACATTCAAAAAATTATGCATGTTCTTGGAAAAGTGTACCTTGCAAAGAATCCACGCCGCAGTATACCTGGGAATCCTCCTCCACTGCATATTAAAAACCAACGTCAAAAAGTTGGAGGATGTACCTATTCAAATGGATATTTGCCGTGTAGCCCTCAACCGCCAGAAGACACCACAGGGATACAGGACAGTTGAGCACATCCTGTATGACTCATTTTCATTAGCAACGTTATACAGGTACTATGTACCCCCCCCCCAAAAAAAACTACTAGTTGATTCACTCACCCGCATTCCTTTTATCAAACAATCAACAACCACCGGGGTACAGGGTGCCACCCCTCTAGCAATTGCATCCAGGGTTGTCCACCAAGTACAGAAGAGTACGTGGATTCAATTAGACGCATTAGCTGAAAATTTGATTCTGGGGTATAATTCCACGCAATAATCACATTCCCTTTGCAATCAACATCCCCCAATAAATATTTTCCCCTTGCAAATTAAATTTTATTTTTTTTACTTTTTATATTTTAATACTAAAATTTTAATATTGAACTATGTAATATTAAAGTTTCACTATAAGAATTTTAATATTACATATTTAAATATTAAAATTTTGGTATCTAAAATTTAATATTAAAATTTTAATAATACATATCATAATACTTAAATTTTTAATATCAAATATTTCAATATTGAATAAATCACAATTTAATAAAAATAGTTAAATTTCAAATATTTAAACTTTAATATTTAAATTTTAAGATTTATAATTATAATTATAATTTTACTTTTAATATTTTATTTTTAATATTTTATTTTTAATTTTTAAATTTTAATAGTAATATATAATTAAGTTGATACTAATAAAAGGACAGTTTAATAAAGTGAACATGTGTACTTATAAAATATGATTTATAAATTTGTTCATTTACCAGCGCGTCAAGTACAGGTTCATTTATTACATAAACAAACGACAAGAATTGAATTTATCCGCATCATGCGGCCCGCTCCACTTATATTCTAAGCAAATGGTTGTTTAGGACTCAAATTACCTTTTCCTAATAATATGATTTGATAAACATATTCAATATGCTTGATCTGCGTCCTAAGTACTAATTAGTAAGTAATATATGAAAATCATTGGTTTCCGTGTCGTGTGGCTATAGTGGCACTGAAATAACAAGGATCAGATGATGACCTGCAAGCTCCAATTTGTGACTTAGAAAAGCCAAAGTACCATCAAGGATTCAAAATTATTTAAATAAACTAATTTATTTCTATCTTTTTTTAATTTATTTATTTGTTAGTATAAAAGCCAATAATTATATTCTGTGCATTATAATAAAAATATATCCATCTTACCTAGTATACTTAATTTTACCTACCTTTTCTATGTATTCTTATATGTCTATAATACAATCAAACATCACGTTATTATATATATATAATAATTTTTGAGTCCTAATAAAAACAAAATAAATAAAAATAAAAACAAATAAAACCTGGAGCACCCATTTATCTGATTGGCTCAGAGGCCAGGGCTTTAGGGAGGAAGGATTCTGAGTGCTCATAGAAAGCTGCCACCACATTGGGTGGCATCAAAAATTGGCTGATCTTGAGAATGTTGAAGAGATCCTCAGTGTCCTGAGGGAGGCCTTGTTTCACCTTATTCTTGATCCAACCAAACATCTCCTCAATTGGATTCAGGAATGGGGAATATGGAGGGATGAAGAGAAGTCTCATTGGACAATTGGTAAGTTGGTGGCTGGAGGTGTGGCTGTTTTTGTTGATGGGGGGAACTCAGACACAACCAGATCCACTTTGTGGAGCCCAACATTATCAAGCACAACAACATTGGTTGTGCTGCTGTAATTTATCCAAAGGTACTCCTTGACAGCTCAGAGAAAATCAAGAAATGTTCCGCTGTTATGGGAGCCCTTAATCATTTGGTATTGGACCAACCCGCGAGGACCAAGAAGCGCAACCATTGAATAGGTCTCAGAACGGACAGCTGCACAATGGGCTACACTGTCCTTAGACCCCTTCTTGACTCACCCATTCCTAGACCTGAGTGAGGAGGAAAACAACAATTTGTCAATATAGAAGAACTGGACATTCCCAGTCTCCTTTAGTGCCAGATGTGTCTCGGCATAAATGCGTCAATCCTCAATGGTCTTTTCACTGTTCCTATTATACAGCAAAACTCCTAGTACTTTCCAGGAGAAGCCAAAATCAACCATTGTTTTGTATTCAAGAATTTTGGAAACAGAAAGCCTGAAATTTGTGGCAAGCATTGATTAGAAAGCAAGTGTTTCCAGGTGGCAATCCTTGGCTACCCACTTCTTGATTGCGTCAATGTGAATAGGCTGAAGGAGTTTGGGCTGTCTTTTTGCCTTGGTGGATTTTGCAATTTGCCCGGTATTGCCATACTTGTTGTTGATGCTGGCAATGTATCTGGCTGTGACACCAAATTGGGACGCAATATCCTGAACTGCCATTCCCCCGTTCAAGTAGTTGAGGAGAGCTTCATGCTCACTATCCGTCAACCAACGCCGGCCCTTGACAGGTACCACAGTATCCTGGCTACCAGGCTCAACACAGGGGATGGGTACCTTTGTATAGAAGGTGGGATCATGCTTGCTTGTAGTGGCGCCATCAATGGTGGCATAAGACACAGGCACAGATGACTTCTCAGTTGTGGCCAATGGCTGATAGGAGGTATCAAAAACGTGGGGGCAGGAAGTAGCAACTCTTGGGTCAAGATTGCGGGGCCGGGTGACAACTGGGTAAACAGTGGAGGTGTAAGTAACCTCAGTGTTCCTGGTGACCCTGGTGTAGGAGACTTTGATAGCAGGCCTTGAAAGTGGCTTCTGCCTGGGATTCAAGCTGGTAGTTCTGGCTTGGGATGCAGGAGGTGGTTGGCTGGCGCTGACGCCTTGGGAGGCTTGTGTATTGGCATGACTCCCCTCAAGTTGAGTTCTGGATCTGTTTTTGGAACCTCTGGGATGCCCTTGTGGACAGGCTGCCCCGTGGGCTGGTGCAGGAGCTGGTTGGGAATGCAATTGACGGTCCATAAAAATAAAATAAAAATATATATTTTAGATTAATATGTATTTATTTGGATTTATTGGTTTAGTTGTGGGTAGTTATTTTCTATTGAGTTAGCCTTGAATAGTAACAGAATTTTTATATCCGTAATTTGAAGTGTATAATATTGTATCCTTTCCAGTTTTGGATGATTTTAAAGTTTAATCACTTTTTTGTCTAAACATGGTTATTGAGATTGAATTTTTAGTTTGATTTTAGTTGTGGTGGAGCTTCTTGATTTGGCTTGGTGTTTCCTAGTGTGCTTACTGTACATTAAATTTGGATTCCAGTTCCAGCAATTAATATCTGAGTTTAATAGTGGTATTCAAAATTGATTTGAAATTTGGTTCTTGGATTTGACAATCCTGCAATTTCAAAAAACATAGTAAACTTAATGAAAATGGTTGATGGATTTGAATGCTTCAAAACTGATTCCAGTTAGTTCATTTTGTCCATTGGAAATATGCAGTTCCACTTGAACTTTGCAAAGTGTCTATGAGTTCCTGCATTTTCAAATATTCAAATAAAAATACAAAGAATTCAATTTGATTAAAAAAGGCCATCCTGCAAAATTGATTCAAAATTTGGACCAAGGATTTGACAATCCCGCACTTTTACGTTCAGCTTCTAAATTTACAGTATATTTTTTCCTTCCATACTTGAGTTTACGGGTGGGGGAGGTATTCCTCTGAAGGAAATATATATTGTTTATAATGGATTTCATCACACAGTTTCTTGTGGTGCATTATTTGTATTAGAGTTAATTTTCCTTCAAAACTGTAGCAGTGTTTTCTATGATTTAAAAACTTATTTTGAAAATTTACTTGATAAGTTCTATCATTCAATTGGTTTAGATGCACTTCTTAAATATATCTATTTCAACTTTTATGATATTTACAATAGACCTTCTTTTAAAGACAAGCAAGCAATACAATAACTAATATTGCCTCTAGCAGTTCTTGCTCAAAAAAAAATAATTTGTGAAAAAAATATAAAAAATATTGCTTCTGGCAGCTCTTGTTTAAAAAATAAAATGGGTAGTGAAAAAAATAAAATAAAAAGCTATACAACCCCAAAATATAATTTTATAAAAAATACACATTATTAAAACCAATTAAAGTTGCTGACAAGTCAGATACTTTTCCTCCAGCTCTTAAAGCTGTTGCAGCCCTGGTTGATCTTGCTTCTTTGCCAGCCTCAGTTGCAAGTGGTTCTACTCCAAAAATTCAAGCTGCTGTTCTTACTGGTGATATTTCTAATAAGACTCAGGATTTTTTTCTTGATGAAACTCCTCTCTTACTTGTTATTGAGACATCTGGTGGTGTGATGAGTGCTCTAATTAAGTGTAACACCACTGCCCCCACCAAGAAGTCTGAGACCTTCTCCATCTACAATGATAACCAGCCCAGTGTTTTGATTCAAGTCCTAGAGGGTGAATATAACCACACCAAGGATAAAAACCTTCTGGGCAAATATGAGCTCTTAGGCATCTCCCCTGCTCCCAAACATACAGTATTTAAACAATTATCCTTTATCCATCAAGTCAATATTGATAATACAAGTGAGCTCACTGCTATGGCTATCAATTATGAGAGTTAAAAGAAGAAGGGTATCAAAATTAATTCTGAGCCTGACATCAACTGTATGGAGCACACACCACATAGTGATAACTCTAGAATGGCTCTCATCACTGCTACTTGTGACACTGTTATAGGCAAAGACTTCCTTCTTTTGACTTGGGGTTTTACACTGTTAATCTCTGCAGAGTCTCCTTTACACATATTATACCAAATATTGTGTAAAGGGTTAATTAAGCTGATCATTATAGAGCATGAGTCCTTACTTCTTGTATATTCAAATATTAGATTGGAGAATATTTACAATACTGTTGTAGATATGCACATTCCAAAGCTCCTTATGAAAAGAGGCTGTGATGTTGTTGTGAATCTCAACTTTGCTAAGACTCTACCTCTTCTTCCCACTATCAAAAAGGGATTCTCTTCTTACAAACAAATTTATCAGATTCACAATCTGAGGGAGCTGCCTCTATTCAATCCTTGGTTATTCATGTTTAATCTCACTGCCCAGAGGCTCTTGGCTTCCCAATATTCCAATGATGACAAGGGGCTACACTCATATGATGTGGCCCTAGTAGATACTGGCTAAATTTACACTGAAATAGCCAATCAGGCACATTTACATTCTGTGCCTGCTACACTTGTATCTGCTCCTTACAAGGGTACCCATAAGTTTTTCACTCACATCATTACCCTACAATGGAATTACCTTTCTAGTCAGCACAATAGTTGTGTTTTTTTTACCATTGGGCAACTTGCACTCCTAAATTTGCAATATCCAGATCTATTATGAAACTCTCTCATACTTGTCATCACTTTACCCTGCGCCATTGATACAAGATTTCCTGGAACATTGTCAAAAGCCAGTGTGATATATCTGAGTCCTAATTGTTGTGACTTGAAGACACACTCTAAGGAAGAAAATAATGGGTGGTATCAGATAGATAGCCACCCAATAGTTCATCTTTTATGGATTAAGCTAAATCTTTATAGTCATGTTAATCTGTTAGTTGTTTATGGCTTTCACAAACTTTTCCTTCTTTCTGCACTAGACACAACCACTCCTAGTACCTCCCTTACTAGTGGAGCTTATGAAATAGAGACAGCCTTGGGGAAAGACTATGCCAATGAACAGCTCTATCACACTAGTTAATGGATAGGCTCCACTTCAGGCTGTAACTACACTAGCTCAGCACTAACTAGGCTCAACAAGGTTGGACTTTTAGACAATGATACCTTAACTTTTAGTATTAAGACTAAGGGTGGTATTATGATCAAGACTATTAATCACAATGATGTCACCTCCACCAAGGAGTCATTGATCTTCTACACCATCAGCAATTCTCAACAGGTTAGCACTATACAGATCTATCAGGGTGACTGTGCTTATACCAAAGGTCTTATTCTTATGAGAACATTTAATCTGGCCAACAACCCCCTCTCCTGGTATGACCTACATTACATATCCCTGCAACCATAGTGTGTACATCAAGTCTGAGGTTTCAGAACCTTGCTTCCATGTTGTCTTTGACCAAGACATAAAGGCTGATCTTACTCTTACCATAATAGATGGACCTAATATCCTCAAGATGAGGATTCCACAAAGCAACATGATCTTAACAAGGCTCCCTGGTTAGAAATTTACCCTATCAGTCTTCTCAAAGCCACTGCACCTATTACAATTAGTACCATCAGCACTAGAAAGGAACATGAGAAGTCCTTCTTCTACAATGTCAAAAGTCTGTCCTTACTAAATTCAAACCATGTTATTACAACTGATTGGATGTAAAAAGAGCCCACCTCCCTCAATCCTCTGTTATTGGATCATTTAACCCTTACTCCTCCCTTCAAGGTGCAATCCAAGCAATGCAAACCCTATGCTAAATCTAGAGGTGGGAAATCTTGCAATGTCAAGTACTCCACTCTAATTGCTATTGAGATAATTGGAATTAATACATTGATAAAATTTGACAATGGATTCCTTATGTTGATTTCCTCAATTGCAATCAGATTTAACTGGTGGAGCTAAAATACTCAGGCTTATTATCAACCCATATGAGCTTAATAAACACAGCTTTTAACCTTACAGTTAACACACAATTTGATACTGCCTTTTATTTAGCAGTTGAAGTTGGTGTTTAGTAAGCTTTATATAGCCTTAAGATTATTAGTATATTTTATATATACTTTATTTTATATAAACTTTAGCTTGTAGATTTAGCTAGTTTAGATAGCCCAAATTTACAACAGTGGCCCATCTTTTCCTGAATGATTATTGGTTCTGACAGGTTTGGCTTCAGGAGTCATGGGGTTTTCTCAATTCAATCACCATTCTGGGACTGTCTTGGCAGGTATTCTTGAGATAAAAGAACTTGATTAAAAAGGGGTTCCCAATTAAAACCCCAAATTACTAAATGGAGGGTGGGCTTGAAATGGGAGCACTGGGCAGCTGTTGTGATCTGAGGCGCAGCACAGAGTAACAACAGGAAATCCTAACCCTAGGATTGGATTTGTACTAAGTCTTGGTTAGAATGGCATGGAAGGCTATGCAATTACCTTGTGGCCCTGATTAAATAATATATGCTAGATGTGGCTAGAGAGGCGCAAAAGTATGTGGAGACACAAAGACAAAAATGTAAATAGAACTTGAACTTTATTGGTAGAAATAGAATGGAATATATATTGTGTAGCTTTCCCACAAAACAGTACATGTACAGTAGGATTTGTGACCGTACAACAGTCACTATTAAATATTTGGCCAAATAAATACTACAAGATATAAAGTTGCTCTGTTTTTGCTGTTTATTTTATGTAGATAGGTTTGGCTGAAATTCTTAGATAAAGATTCCTGAGAACTTAGTATCTATGTTCAATAAAAGAACAGAAGGCAAGATTGGCTGAATCAATCTTGGAGACTAGGCATCTCAAAAACAATTTAATTAATTGGGAAGATTAATTAATAAATACATGGGAATATAATTAATGAGATTTTAATTATATTGGTTAATTGCCTTGACTGTGTCAAGAAGCTTGGTTAAGGTTAATCAAAAGTAAACCCCCAAATTTTGGGTTAAAAGCGCTGCTTTGGCAAATTTATTGGGTTAGAAGCGCCAAGGTGCCGCCTAATTGATTTGAGAAGCACCAAGGCGCCGCCTGTGAAAATTGCTGGGCGCAGTGTTGGCGCCTGGTTCAAGTTTTGAAGCATTTTAATGGGGTTTAAGGCAAAAAACTATTAAATGTGAAGATAACTAAATAAAAGCAAGGATGCCTAGGAATTCAGGTTTAATCAGCTGGTTCCCAGTTAAAACATTGATAGCTGAGTTTTGGGATGTGTAATCCACAGGGTTTTGGCGCCAGGAGCTGAGGAAGCTCCATGCTGAATTGGTACATTGGGATGAATGGAGTCAGGTGACTTCTTCCCATTATAAGTTGGTTCTCATAGGTTGATAAATATTGGTGATCTTTTAGGTAAAGATCTAGGTTTGGATGACTCAAATTTTATAGATCACATGATATGAATCATAGGTTGATTCAGGAACCAGAGGGGTTTTTAGCTAATTATGCCCCAAATGGTATATAAGCAAAAACAGCTAATTTTAAATAAAGATATACTGTTGATTTTGACGCTTTCCCCTCAACTTTTTTTTTAATTATCATGTCTTCTTTACTACTATTTGAAAGAGCAAAATTTGGAGTGCTTTGTGTTGAGGCTGCTGCTGCAAGAAAAGAAGTTCCTACCAGCTTGCTTGAGGAGGCTTGGGCAAGTCTGGAGGTCTCTAAGATTGCACCTGGGGAATCTTTGGTATAAGTAAAAGCGGCTTTTGAAGAACTATACTCCAACTATTTTGCCATAGAAGGAACCCTGACACAAGGAAATTGAGTTTATGCATGGGACTCCTGGAACTTGCTGTTAGGTTTCAATGAAATTTTGCAACAAGTAAAGAACTGAGCCAATTGTGAAGTTGAGGTATTGAGAAACAGAGAGGAAAAGAGTGTCAAAATTATGGCTTGTTGAAGAGATGACCTTAAAGCATTGTCTCACAAAATTGCCTCCCTGGAGGCAAAGCTCATTGAAGATTTGTCACAGGAAGGTACCTGTAACAAGAGTCAAGGGCAAGATAACAGTAAGTTTGACTGGTTAGACCTGGATCCATCACAGGATCACTTGCCACCATCATGAGTGGGGCAAGTGAGTTGCGCAGAATCAAGAAACTAACAATTGAATTTCCCAATTTTGAGCCAGACTCATTTCAAAGAACAAAAGCAAAAGAGAGATATTTGTCCTCAAAATAACCCATCAAAGGCAAAATCAAAAAATGGTGAATGGCGGCATTCACAACATTGCCCCCCTCTAGATTGGCCTTAGGGGGTGGTACTTACAGAGGAACTTGGCATGCACTCAGGCATACAGTCAACCACTAGAGAGGAGTTTCACAGTGTACTCTGACCCTTTCTTGAAGGTCACTTCCAGAGGTCCAACCCACAATTTATCTAACTTGTGAGCGTGTACCCCTACTCTGTGTTGGTAGTAAAGTACATGGTCACCAACATCAAACTCAGGTAGGGGGAGCGTCCAGCATTGTCAGGAGAGAGCTCAAGCATCTTAGTCTTATATGCAGAAGTGTAGGCAGTGGCCTGTATATCAATTATGCAGTTGACTAGATCCTTGATGTGGTTGTCAGGATTCATGGCCTTATCAGAGGTAAGCAGGGGGGCCCCAAGAGCAAAGGGGTAGTAGCCTCTTGCCCATACAACATAGCAAAAGGGGAATACCCGGTGACACAATGTTTGCTAAGGCAATAGGCAAAGAGAGCAGCATGTAAGTATAGATCCCAGTTGGCAGAGTCAGAGTAAGTGAGCTTCCTCATGATAGAAACCTGAGTTGAATTTGCGCGCTCAACCGCCCCATTAGTGGAAGAATTATAGGGGGTAGAGAAAGACTGGTGAGACCCCAAGGCTTCAATAACATAGGTTAATAACTTGGCATTGAAGTTAGTCCCATTGTCAGACAATAATACTTGAGGACAACTGTGGAAAAATAATACATCTTGCAGCAGAAAGGCGGTGGTTGTCTTGGCAGTGATGTTCTTAGTAGGGCCAGCTTCTACCCACTTACTAAAATGATCAACAGCAATTAGGATAAAGTGGAAACCAGAGCAGGAGCAAGGGAGAGTTCCTACTGTGTTGATGCTGACAGTGTGAAATGTGTGTTGAGGGGGGACTAGCTTGAACTTGTGAGCGGCAGCTCAAGATTGTTGGAGCTGACAATCCTGACAACTAGCAATGGCATCTGGAATCAGCAAGCAAAGATTTTCCCAGAAGTAGTTCTTCTGGAGCCAGGCATAATTTTTGACAATGCCTCTGTGTCCTGTCTCCTTATGAACTTGAAGCACCAACAAAAGGCAAAGACTAGGTCGTACATAAGGTAGGTATTGGTCTCATACTTTCTTGAAGAGCTGATTGTTGCAAAGGAGCGTGTCCTCAGATAACTTAGAAAGGGTGACTCAAACTTCTTCTGTCTTTTTCTCCCATGAAGAAGGATATCCAATTAGTTCATACAACCTGTCAGCCTCAGCAGGGTGTAGAGCAAGGATGGGCATTCTGGACAGTCTATCAGCATTCTGATGCTAAATCCCAGGGCAGTGCAACACAGTGAAGTCATACCCTTGCAGTCAGAGAGCCCATCTAGCTAGTCATCCTTTGGGTTCCTTGAGCTGTTGTAACCATTTAAGCAAAGCATGATCAGTAACCATAGTGAAATGGGTACCATATACATAATGGTGGAACTGCTTGACGGCATGCAGCACAGCAAGGCACTCCTTCTTGGCCACACTGTAGTTCTTCTCATGATTATTTGGTACACAAGAGGTATAGACTACAGGGTGATCCACATCTTCATTGTCCAGTTGAGCCAAGATAGCCCCAATAGCCAGGTCACTAGCATCAGTATATAGGATGAACTCCTTATGGTAATCAGGATATACTAAGATGGGAGCCTCTTTGAGTTTTTGTTTGAGGGTTTCAAAGGCTTGTTATTGGCTGGCAGTCCATTCAAAGGGGACATTACGCAGCAGCTAGACTAAGGGTTCACTAGTGTCCGCAAAGTCAGGGATGAATTGTCTATAGTATCCCATCATGCCCAGAAAGACTTGGACTTCTCACAGGTTGGTGGGCGGAAGCATTTTGTCAATGGCATCAACTTTCTTAGTCATGGGGCAAATTTCTGTCTGTTTCACCTCATGTCCCAAGAATTCAAGGCATTCCTTAAAGAAGGCACACTTAGATGGCTTTAACTTAAGTCCAGCTTCACAAATCTATATGAAGACCTCCTTAAGATTGGCCAGGTAATTGGTGAGGGTAGCACTGAAGACATTTATATCATCTAAGTACACTGAAACACACAAGAGCTTCAAATCACAGAGGGTGGGGTCTATGACTTGTTGAAAAGTAGCTGGAGCATTGCAGAGTCCTTCCAAGATTTTTGTAGGCTCAAACAATCCTTCAGAAGTGATGAGTGCAGCCTTCTGTCTATCTTTGGGAGAGAGATCAACTTGCCAGTATCCAGAAGCCAGATCCATGGCAGAGAAGAACTTAGAGCCCCCAAGGCGGTGGAGAGCATCGTCAATGCGTGGTAAGGGATAGGAATTCTTTTTGGTTAAGGAATTCAAGTGTTGGTAGTCCATCACAATATGATGACCTCCATCCTTCTTCAGCAGTATGAGTAAGGGGTAGGCCCATGGTCTTTGGGAAAGAGCGGCAACAGCACCAATGTTGACAATAATAATGTCAACAGTGGCCATGCTAACACTTTGTTGACATGGCCACTGTTGACTCAAAACTCTAAATCTCCTATGTTTTTTGCTAGTTGCGCTAGCTTAATTCTTTTTTAAAGTGTTCAGGGGTGTGAACCCAGAAAACATGACAAAATTGTGGCCATCTTGACACAATTAAATATTAAACTAAATAAAAAACTCAATTTAACCAGATTTTCCCTTTACTTTTACTAGTAAAAATTAGCTTTTTATTTGTTTTCACAACATAAGTGTCAATGTTGACACTTTTTAAGCATAACTTATTTTTAATACTAAAACTGAAACATCTACAATAAAAAAATTAAGTGCACATTTTAAAAAAAAATTATTAAATTAATATATAGAAAAAGACAGTGCACATACATTTGATTGTTGAAATGTTCATGTTATAAATATATATGTGGCACTTATTACGGCTTTAATATATTAAGTGGATTGGTGGTTAACAAAACACAATAATTTAAGCGTGATTTACTATGTAAGTTACTATAGAATTTATTATTAAAAATAATTTCAACACTTTTAAATGTCATTTATTTGCTTGTGATCATCTGTCAGGGTGGAGTTAAGCAAATTAGAGTGGCGCAATTAAGCCTAGATTAATATGTCACCTCATATAAAGAATGTTTTAAGTGACGTTGTCAACACTTTACCCTTTTTAATACTGAATACTACTTTCTTAACAACTTCACATATATGCAATGGTAAAATATTATATTAACACTACCCAAATATTATTTTTAATAAAATAATAAAGAGCTTTGATACTTTTTTTACTTTTTTTCATAATTTTTTAATTTTTATATGGGAACAAAAATACACAGAAAACGGTTACTTTTTGCTAGCCCACGTAAATTTAATTAAGCACACTATAAAAAACATAGTAAATTTTTAAAAAAATGTTAACAGTGACAATGTAGTCAAAAATAATGTCTACAGTTTTTGTAATTGACAGTGAGAATTCAGCTTTTTTTACTAATTGTCACTCATAATGTCAACGCTTTTCAGTTCTCACATATAAAACTTTATGTTTTACATAATAAAAACTTCTCATTTTTTGATGTGTTGTATTTTTGACTTTTATTTTCCATATTTCTAATTGGTTAAAATAAAATCTATATCTAAATATAATACTTTTGCATATTTCTCTTAACTTTTAACTTTTTATTTAAAACTATAATAAATTAAAACCTATACAAGTATTTTTTTGCCTTTTAAAAGCCAATAAAAGCCATCTAAGATTTTTTTATATATTATGCTTTTTAAGTTATTCTGTTTGTTTTTTTACATAAATTGCTTTATTTTAAACCCTTTTACTTATTATTTTAGGACAAAAACACTTCCAAACAGCCCAAAGGAACCAAGTGTCCTTCAAAGCCATCAAACCCACCAAAAAGAAGCCTGTCTCATCAAAGAAGGCCATCCAAAACCATCCCCAAAGCCCTCTCCTGAGAAGAGCCCTGCTCACTCCACTGGGGAGAGAAATCTGATGGCTCCCTTATGGACCACAGTTTTTACAACTCAGCTTCTGACAAGGAGCTAACCAAAAAGAAGCACTCAGCCTAAAAGTCCCCACCCAAGGATAAGTCTCCTGCACATGAGGAGCACCACAATAAGCCCCCTTCTGCTTCCCCACCACCACCAAAGTCCCCCTTTAAGCTCATCTGGAGATGATCCAAAGCCCCGCCCCAACTACTTCCCTGGCTTCTGCCATGCTCCTGCTGACCCCTGGGATCCTCTGTTAGCCCACAACATCTGCAACGTCAACGGCAAATTTAAGGTTCCCTCTTCCTTGCCCAAATACTTTCCAATCATGAGCGTAAAGGGTGGGCCGGCCATGGTGGCCAATGAATATATTTTCTCTTGCAACAACACCAACCAGGGCTTCAAGAGCCGCCATTACACCTGCAAGGACTGCTCCTGCCCAGTGCGGCTCAACAATGAGCGCTGGGACTTGGTCCAAACCATCAAGGGCAAGCATACCTGCATCATGCCAAATACCACCATAGCCTGCCTCCTCAAGTGGTATATTATCCAGGTGATGCCCACCTCCAAAGATCTTTCCACCACCCAGCTGACCATGCTTGCTTGCAAGTACCTCTCCCCAACCAACTTGAAGAGGGTGCCAACCCACAATCAGTTGGTCAAGTTTGTAAGTGATAGGCGTCAAGCCTCTAATCCCCTTGTTAAAAGCGCCACTAAAATTGAAGACCTGGTCCTCAAAGATGCCCTCAAAAAAACTGAGGATGGTGAGATAATCCTGCTCCATGACAATGGGTAGGAAGTGGAGGATAGGATTGTAGCCTACACTGCAACCCAAAACCTGGAGCAGCTGAACACTGCTACCACCTGGCTGTGTGATGGCACATTTGCAACCTGCCCCACTTTTTTCAAGCAGCTTTGGGTCTTGCATGGGCATTTTGAAGCCCAGGTTATCTTCCTTGTCTTCTTTCTCCTTCCTGGTGCCAAGACAGAGTTCTATGCCAGGGCATTCAAAATTGCCCAGGATGCTTTGAGCTCCCTTTCTGCCAACCAGCTCCCCCTCCTACCCATGCCACAAGGGCCAATCCCTCCTCCACTGATAAGGATGAGTACACCCTAGCCGCAAGCAGCTAGCTCATATGCGCTCACTTGGGCCAACAGTAATCATAATGGACTTTGAGCAAGCTCAGTTCAGAGCCTTTGAGGCCACCTTCAATGGAGAAGTCCAGGGCTGCTTCTTTCATTTTAGGCAGGCCCTCATCAAGAATCTCAAGAGTGAGAAGGACCTTTTTGAGAAGTATCTTAACAATGGCAAGGGAAAGTACCACTTTGTCTTGACTCAGTTTGCTGCCTTGGCTTTTATGAGCCCGGAGCATACTAGGATTTTGCTTTGAGGCCCTCCTGTAGGACGCTTACATCAAAAAGCACTCCACCATTTTCAAGGGATACCTTGATTACTTTGAGAGGCAGTGGGTTGGCAAGAAGATGACTGCCAGGAGAGAGAAGAGTGGGGCTACTACCCCTTGGAACTGCCAGAGCGCCTGCATCAAGGGGGAGATGAAGACCACCTCTAGCTTTGAGGTTTGGCACAGGCACCTGAAGGTGAAGTTTGGGTCAACCCCCAAATATAACAAGCTCTTCCAGAAGCTACAGGAGGAGCAGGACCAGACTGTCTCCAAGTTTTGCGGCCTGGCCAACCAGGTGGCCCCCAAGAAGAAAAAGTCCAAGGAGAAGGACTACCAGGAGGATGTTCAGAAGGTGGTAAATAAAAGGTATAAGGTGGCAGAGATTAAGAAGTACCTTGAGGAAGTGCCACTGCTCTTGCTGGTGGCTTTAATTAGCTTAATAAACCTTGCTTTGCCTGTATATTTTTTACTTTTAAATTTTTAATTTTTTAATTTATTTATAGTGTATTAAGTTTTTTATGTATAAATGGTAAGTTTCAGATACAGTTTCAATGTGGTTTAGAAAGAAATATCTTAAATTTTATTAAATTATATTTAAGGCATGAGATATTTTCAGTTATGCTTATAAGAAGTGTAATAAATTTAAATTAGAATTTCCTTATATTTTGTGGTTATTATGATATATAAAATACCTTTATTTTTGGTTCATTGGAATTTTAATTTTTTGGAAATAAAAAATAATTTTATAATGAAGAGTGTAATCTACATAGTAAACTGAAAAATAGCTGCTTATATCTCATTATTCTTATTACTTATGTTATTTTTTTATTGCAGTTTTGAACTCTCTGGGGTCATTTTTTAGTATAATAAAGTATTTTATAATATGTTTTTATATTTAAAATGTTCAGGGTAAAGTGTTTTTTTAATTAAAAAGGTTTCAACATCCAGGAAACGACATTAAGTAAAACCAGATTGTCACTTTACTATAGTGTTGACATTAAAAGTGTTGACATGGCCACTTTCAACATTGTTAATGTCAACATGGGTGCTGTTGCCAAAGGAGCAAGCAGTCCAGTATCTAGAAGTTGCTTGAGCTCTTTATACATCTGAGCATCATCTACTCAACTGCAGCAATTGTAAAGTTCCGTGGCCTACCTTTGGCCCTGGATCAGGTGTATTTCCCAGACCGTCAAAAAAAGTGGTCTGCGTGCAGGCAAAGCCCCTCCAAAACCTGGAGGACTTGGCCCACACAGTGGATGAATGCTTTGTGTTGGCTTTTCTGGCTGAAGTTCCTATTTCTCCTTTGGAGTCCCCTCCAACTGCGGAGGAGACAGTAATTCAGCTAGATTGTTTGTTGTCC
Organism: Entomophthora muscae; assembly: GCA_014839935.2. Lineage (NCBI taxonomy): Eukaryota > Fungi > Entomophthoromycota > Entomophthoromycetes > Entomophthorales > Entomophthoraceae > Entomophthora > Entomophthora muscae. The sequence continues at coordinate 110,899 of QTSX02000201.1, read as the reverse complement.
TGGTGTTGCCTGGTCCTGAAACAACTAGCAGGCCAACGGAAAAATGCGGGCTGCATGAATCTGGAAAAGCCTAACCTGCAGCCCAGGGAAATTGGGTATCAAATCCTGCAATCAGTGGTGTCCCAGGCTGCCAATTCCCCTGACCCAGAAGCCCCTCAGCCCAAAATAATTGGGTTCTGGAGCTCTCTGATGGAGACACCAGAGGAAGGCATTAGGGGAAATGCGCACCCTGAGTCCTCAGAAGGCACCTAGCCAATTAAGGGACTGAGTTTTATATCCAGGTCTGCAGCCCCTATTTTTCTTGGTCTCAAACCAGGATAAGATTGGCCAGTACTCTTTAATAGGCTCCCCTTTAGATTGCACTCCAATAGCCCCTTTCATAACCCCTCCTGTCCTACCACCCCCCTTGCATAAAATGAAAGCATGGGCTGTCAGGTCCCTTGCTTACCAATTTCAATTGTTGAATAAACTCCTGAATTTGCAAATCTTTTGTATTATTAAAGTTTGTTTAATAATAAGGATAATTGTTTCAACACCCACTGTTGTCCCTGCCCCAATTTCCCTGGCCCGCCTGCCTGTTGTTTTTGTTGGAAATTGTTCCAAGTATATTAATTTGGACCATTTTTTATTATTTACCTGTACACTTGGTCTATCTGCCCAGTAGATTTAGCAAAAAAAGGAGCACCTGCTGAAATTATGTTGTCACCTTGGTACAAAATGGCTATGTGGATACTGGTGCCTATTTCCCTATTGTTCTGGTCCTCAAACCCTGTCTTTTGGAGCAAACTTTCCTTTATTTCTCAATCTTCTGAGTTTATTCCTGGTCTGTTTGTAAATTTAATTGAACATCTCACCCAGATTCCCATCAAACCGGTATCCTATGGTTTGTTCTCTTGGTTGTCTTCTCATCTTGAAGAATTATCACCCCTTTTATAATCTGTTACTACTGAAACTCCTTCTTCTGACTTGGAAAATCCTTCCTTCTTGCGCCAAATCCCTGAGTTGGATGCAGAGCCCCCTTCCATTTGGGACCGCTCTCTGTGGTTACTTACTGGAGCCTTGGTCATGGCTTTGGATGCATACTTCCCTCCCCTTTCACATCTGGTCTCCTTTGGGAGGCCCCTTTGAGCAGCTATCCCAGTCTTGCACTGAATGGCATCCTGGTGGTTGGTCTCACCAGGATGGGAGCCAGACTTTGTTAGTCTAGCCCCCTCTCTTATAGCAATAGGGTTTAGTGCAAAAGGGGGAGCATCACCAGTATCAATCTGGTAAATGACGCCTTTGGCTAACCCATAATCAGTGCTATCTTTAGAAAAGATATCTAAAAACTGATCCAGTAGATCAAGCACCTCTTTCTGTTGAACTGGGGATAGTTGCAGGAAGTCTTGAGCAGTGAACAAGGATAGGACTTGGGGCTTGTCCTCAGGTAAATTAAAGTCCTGGAACGTACCAAAGAGATATAGTGATAGAACGTCAGGGGCATTCAACAACTTGCCATAGCCAACAACCTGCCCTCTAGACACATTTATGGGGAGAGCGGTTAAGTTGGCAACCAGAAATTGAACAGGGTTTTTATGGGAGACATTCAAGATTCCTGGACAGAGATAGGGTCCATTGTGTCCTAGCAAGAAAGGAGAGTATAACTCCAGGAATGTATACTCAGGTAGCTCATACAATATTTGGGAGTCTAGGATAGCCTGAGATTCAGGGGGAATGATTACAGCAGAGGTGGCCAAGAGAGGGATCCCTTCAAGTGCAGGGCAAGTCATAGTAGGACACTTCATTTTGGAGGAATGGGTATGGTATTTTAGAGTGAAAACACCAACAGGATATTCTAAGGCACACGTCTTGAGGCGCTTCCTGGGAACTTTGACAGGCTCTTAAAAGATCAGAGGGACTTTGTACCCTAAGATAGAGAGGTAGCTGTCCTTTAAGTTGATGATCTCATTAATTCCCTAAGGAATTGAGTACCAACAAGGAATTTGTAGCTCTCATTCTCCAAGACAACAGCAGGTGCGGCCAAGAGTAGTTTGACAAACTGCATGGGAAGAGCAGAATAAGCTCCTATAGCGCAAGTCATGGATAGTCCAGCTGTACCATACAACTGGTGATAGTTGAGGTCAGGGGAAAGCTTGAGCTTCTTAACAAGCTTTGAGGAGACAACGTTAATAGGAGACTAGTTTCAAGACGGCCTTAATTTTCACCTTCTGAATAGATATCTCCACACAAGTGGTAGTGCAACCAAAGGGAGGGAGGACAGCCAGAATGTTTTGGCCTTCTGCCAGTTCTTTGTCCCATATTTCAATCATGCATATTAGGCCTGGGAACTCCTTATAGACCGTCTGGATAGGAAGAAAAATTGAGACATTTTTGAACACAGCATCAGCTACCTCAGCAGCTTCCTTGGAAGACTTGACAAGCACGGGGATATCTTGGCTTGAGTGAGGTATGGTCAAGAGACAACCTCTTTGGCTTCAGGAAGAGGCTTGGCAGTTGTTGTAGTTTTTCCATAAAATAGCTTATAGGGGACTGCAATAGTTTTGGGGACAGCAAGGACTGAATACCCATAGGCGTTGGGATCTTTCATATCAGAATTGTCCATGTCAGAGTCATCAGAGATGTCATGGAATAGCAGCAGAATGAGAGGAGCCTCAGTGTCATCAGTCTCGGAGTCAGCAATGGAGGGGGAAATTGAGGAAGACTGGGAAGAATTGTCAACCAAGAGCGTCTCTGCCTCTAGTTTGTCTGTTATTTTCCCGCCTGTTCTTTGGGATCTGCTCTTTAATCCAAGGATTGGTGCATACTTTGGAATGGTGACCTATCTTCCCACAGTTATTGCAAACCTGGAGTCAAGGAGGATTCTGTGAGTTAATGGTGAGGATACACGGGCCACGTGAAGACAACCCTGAGTTAGAGGCGGCACAATTCTCCTGCACAACTGCCCCAGAATGGGTAAGGTGCATATCCTGAAACAGTGTCTTTATGCTCTTCATAGAAGAAAGCATGGCTTTATGAGCATTAAAGTGAAAAGACATAAGCTGGTTAGCCTTGAGGGCATGAGCTTAAGCCATGTACACTTCATGTGCAGTCAACTGGCAGCTTGTAATCAGTTGCTGTTCCTCCATGTAGAATCTATCTGCAAATTCAGCTAGGGTCTCCTTTGGTTTGAAAGCAATGTGCATGAAGGCTCCTTCACTTCCAAACTAAGGTCACCACCAAATTCTTCAATAAGAATCTGCTTCATATCTTCCCAGTTCTTGATGGTGGGCAACTCTGGCACTACTACCTCTTGACAGGTTGGATGCAGACAGGTTAGAATGTGTTTGTAAGGTCTCATGGTCTGGGGAAGATGATTATAAACTAAAGCTTTTAGACCAGTGATATTTATATTAGTCAAATACAAAAAGGTGGGCAAAGTCTGCAGTAGCAACTGTACTAAAGTTCCTAAAAGCTTATACATGGTGAAGTATGGACTAAGGCAGTTTATTAACCCTAAGAAGATAAAATAGAGTCCAGTCTTAATGACAGATGATCTGGCCAAAAAGTCAATCTCTAAGTCTGGGAATTGTTCTGCACTAGTGAGAGGATTAAAGCTATCAGCAATTAAATTGTGTGTACTACTATAAAAACTACCTAACTGGTGAAGAAGGAAGTCAAAAGGAATTATGGGACCAAGATTAAAACTAAAGCTAAAATTGAAAAGAAACACAAGCCACAAAACCTAACAAGTACCTTTTTGGGGTGCAAGTCAAACAATCTCAACTTAGTGTTGAGACTGGAAAAACCAAGCCTTTTATTTTGCTTTGTTTATGAAATGCAGAAATAGAAATGGATAGCTCAACTATTTTTGGTTAGATAAACTCTTGAGAAAAAAAGAGGTTGAAGACATCAATATTTGGAATTTAACTTGTGATAGTTAAATTCAAGATAAAGGGGACCAGAAGGAGAAAAAGACGGTTACAGTGAAGCTTTTAGGGTAAAAGCAAGCAAAAAGTTAGCAAAAACCAGTCCAAAGCTTAAGAAAAGCATATAGCAAAAGTAGGACTTTTGAGCCAAACTTTGAATCTTTCTTGCGTAGATCAGGGTTTTAAACTGGGTGGTGAAAGGTAAGGAAATCCAAAAATAGTATTGACCAAACTTTAGATCATAATTAGGCTTATAAAGAGCCAAATTTGAAACTTAAATATGGAAAATGAAGAGGAAGAATAGGGGATTATAAATAAATGACAGATGACAAAACAGATGATACTTATAAGCCAAATTAGACAAATAAATATTAAAAAAAAACAGAATAGCAGCTAAAAGATTAATCCTGACAGTATTCCCTTAGCTGCTAGTCTGGAGCTCTTGGTAGTCCTGTAGCAATTGTTTACAGTGGTTTAAATTTCCTTTTGGTTCCCAAGTAGAGTCCTCAAGTTCATAGCCTTTCCATAGGATAAGGTATTCAGTGCCAGAGTGGAGAATTTGATGTGCTAAGATCTCCTGTACTTTGTATTTTTCAGAACCTTGGAGATGAAGAGGAGGAGGTGGGACCTTATTTTGGTGGTTGGGAGGCGGTTGCTTTAACTTCAGGAGGAGTGAACAATGGGAAACATTGTGGATGCAGAAGTGCTCAGGAAGGTATAGTCTGAAGGCAGTGGTTCCAATCTTCTCCACAACTTGAGAAGGTCCAATGAAGCGGGGGCAAAATTTGTAAGAAGCAACAATAGCTGGAAGATTCTTGGTTGAAAGGAGTACCAAGTTGTTAAGCTGGATCTTGTTGCCAGGAATTCTTTTCTTGTTGTAGTGCTTTTTGTAGTCTAATATGGCAGCTTAGAGGTTGGCAACAAGCTGGTTCTGTGTTTCCTTAATTTCAGTAGCAAGCTCGGCTGCAGACTGTGAGCAGAAGTAACCTTGCAAGTCAGGGAGGAAGGAAAAAGGTACGTAACCCAGGTTTTCTTGAAACAAAGTCTTGCTAATTGATCTGTGGTATGCTTAGTTATAGGAGTATTGGGAAATGGGAAGAAGGTCAGACCAATTGTTCTGCTTCTTGTTAATGAAACAGCAGAGATATTGTTCCAAGGTCTGATTTGTTCTTTCTGTTTGTCCATTAGTTTGTGGGTGGTATGCAGTGCTGTAGAGAGAGTTTACCCCAAGGGAGGCCATGAGATCTTGCCAGAATGCAGAGGTAAACTGGGGACCACAGCCAGAGACTATGCCACAAGGGACTCCATGATGAGGGAAGATATACTTGACAAATAGCTTGGCAGTTTATTTAGCGGTGACAGTTGTGTGGAAAGGGCAGAAAAAGGTTTTCTTCAAGAAGCAGTCAACTACTACTAAGATTGTGTCGTAGCCTGCAGACAAGGGTAGCTGGGTGGTGTAGTAAATAGAGAGGCTTTGCCAAGGACCTTCAGGAATTGGGAGAGGACAGAGTAGGCCAGATGGCTTGGAAGTGTGATTCTTGTTTCTGAAACATACTAGGTAGCTGGCAACATATTCCTTGGTGGTCTTTGTCATCTGTGGCCACCAGTAGTGTGACTTTATGAGGGCCAAGTTTCTCTTATAACCCAAGTGTCCAGCAGGGAGAGAGTTGTGGAATCCAATTGTGATTTGCAACTGCAAGTCTTTATTGGGTGCAATAACCAGTTTAGAGAAGAGAAGGAGGTTGTTCTCAAGTGAATACTCTGAGGGGGGCATTGCTTTATATAACAGGTCCTGGATGATCTTGTTGGAAGCAGAGTCTTCTGACTGGGCCTTCTGGATGGAATAGGTATCTGGGAAGTTGAAGAGGGTTGCCAAGATCTGGTTGATGAAGACAGATGAAGGAATAACTGCCTTGGTGTTGAGACGTTCATATTCTGGGTCAGAGTCAGCAGTTGTAGGGTGTCAAGAGAGTAGGTCAGGGAGGATGTTGAGGAATCCCTTCTTGTAAGTGATGGTGAATAAGAAGCTGGTAAGTTTGATCACCCATTAGGCATGTTGTTGGGATATGCAACAGGCTTGAGTGAAGAACAGTAAGTTCTTGTGGTCTGTGAAAATGCTAACGGGATCCAAGGTTCCTTCAAGGTAACAGCGCCAATGCTTGAGAGACTTGATAATTGCAAGCAGCTCCTTGTCGTGAACAGGGTAGTTCTTCTCAGCAGGAAGAAGCTTCTGGCTGTAGTAAACTACAGGATGTAGCATACCATCCCCCCATGCTGAAGAAAGACAGCACCAATAGCATAGTTGCTGGCGTTGATTTCCAGGAAGAAGGGTTTGTTGCTATTGGGCATGAGCAAAACCGGGGGTGGCAAACAGGTGGCAAATCCACTCAAAAGAGTCCTGCGCTTCAGCGGATCATTTGAACTCAACCTTGGTGGAGGTCAAATCAGTGAGTGAAAGGACAATGCTGCTGAAGCCAGGGACAAACTTGCGGCATAATTAGCAAGACCAAGAAACCCTCAGAGCTTCTTGAGGTTCTTTGGTACCAGCCAGGAGAGGATGGCATCAAGTTTGCTTGGAGCAATGGCAAATCCTTCCTTGGTTACAATATATCCAAGAAATTCAACGCTTGTCTGGAAGAAGCAACACTTAGAAAGCTTGCAGTAAATATGGTATTCTTGGAGCCTGGCCATGACTTTTCTTAGATGATCAATGTAGTTGGAAGTGTTCTTGGAATATATTAAGATGTTGTCAAGATACACCACCATAAATTCATTCAGGAAGGGAAGGAGAACTTTGTTCATGAGGGCTTGAAACGTTAAAGGTGCATTGCAGAGGCCAAAGGGCATAACCTTGTACTTGTAGAGGCCAAAGGGAGTGCGTAAAGCAGTCTTCCATTTGTGTCCCTTGACAACACAGATCTGGTTGAAAGCTGCACAGAGGTCAACCTTAGAAAAGATCTGACTGCCCAAGAGACAGTCTGTAAGGGCTTTGGTGGATGGAATGGGAAATTGATCCTTGATTGTGACAGCATTTAGGGCACAATAGTTGATGCATGGCCACTTGGAACCATCAGATTTGGCAACAAAAAAGATCAGAGAGGAGCAGGTTGACACAGAGCAAGTGATGAAACCCTTAATGAGCTTGTTGTTAATGTATTCCAAAAGCAACTTATTGTCAGCGTTGGATAATGGAATGATTCTACCCCAGGGTGGATTTGTTCCTTCAGTCAAGTTTATCTGGATGTTGTATGGTCTGTGGGAAGGTAGGTTGCAGCATTGCATGTTGCTGAATACTTTTTCATAGTTGCTTATGTAGAGAGGGATTCCATTGTTGGCCAGGGCTGTCTCTGATGAAGTTAGAACTGTGCAGGAGTTTAGCATATTGAAGTTTCAGAAACTATTGGGCAGCTGTTGTTTTCTTAAGAGGTCTAGGAAGCAGGGAATGTGCGTAGAAGTCAACCTTGCGCTCTTGACATCTGACAATGAGGCCAACCTCCTCACACCAATCCATGCCAAGGTAAAAAGGGAAGTTTAGTGACTCAGAGCTGATGAAGTGGGAGTGGAAGGCGGACTTTCCCAGGCAGAATAGAATGGGTGGCTTAATCTCACAGGCTGTCACATGAAAATTGTTGGGACCACAGGAATCAATCTTTAAACCAGGCGTGAGCTTCAGAGCTTTGGCTAGTCTGGAGTCAATGTAGTTTACGTTGGCACCCGTATCCAGCAAGGCAAAAGTCTTGACGTTGGAGAAAGGGCCATAAATCACAATCCAGATGAAGGGCAGAGAGGAGTTCCCATGGGTTTGGATTTTATTGATCTGGGTATGGTTGGAAGAGCCTATATAATCTGATGTTGTTTTATTGGAGTTGGCTCTAGTTCCAGGTTAGAGCAGGGGATTCATCTGGGATCCAGGAAGCTTGCCACCAAATGGTCACCTTGTCCACAGTAAGAGCACAGTTTGTTCAGTTGTCTGAAAAGAGCTTTGGCAGCAGTCAAACAATATCTGACACCTTCCTTTGGTTTGTAGGCAGAGGCTGATGAAGTATTGGATGGGCTTACAGTAGAAAAGTAGTGTGGGGTGGTTGTCAGTTATGTGATAGGCTGGTTGATGGTCAGAACTGGTCAAAGCTGGGGCGGCTTTGATATAGTTCTGAACTTCTTTTCCCATTTGGGGACTGTCTTCATGAGTGGTTCCAACTCTTCAGGAAGGTTGTGGTGGATAAGAAAGGCCTTGAGATTGGGATTTAAACCAAGAATATAAAAGTCACAGGCTTCAGAGTGAGTATCACTTAATTGGGATTGTATCTCACAGAAACACTTGTTGTAATCAGTCAAAGAACCAGTTCCTTGGGTACAGCTAGAGAAGCGCGCATTTAGGGTGATGGCAGACTCTTCTTCAGTTCCTTTGGCGGTGGCGTGTGCAAGCAGTTTGGATACAAAACAGTTGTAGCTCTCAAGGATATAGGGATCTCAAACAGATCACTCACAGAACCAACTGTGCATAGGGCCCTCAAGTTGCTTTGCAAGGTAGATAACCTTTTGAGAGTCTGAGTTGAACTCCAAATAATATACTAGGAAGTGGGCTTGTGTGAAAGCTAATAAATTGAAAGTGCTATCTGAAGGATTAGATAATTGCTTAAACTTAGAAATTTTATTGAGTATAACAGTCTGACTATGGGAAGTGGAAATGTTCTCTGTATTGTCCTTATCAATGGGAGACTTATTCTTAAAAAAATAAGAATGAAATAAGGTATAAAAGAAAGGATAAAGCTAGGATGCAAAATAAGGTGACTGCTAAAACAAACAAAAGTATGGTTGAGAAAGAAAAGTTTAATTCTGGCATATTGCCATTTGAAGTTGAGATAATGTAGGGTCTCATGGTCTGGGGAAGATGATTATAAACTAAAGCTTTTAGCCCAGTGATATTTATATTAGTCAAATACAAAAAGGTGGACAAAGTCTGCAGTAGCAACTGTACTAAAGTTCCTAAAAGCTTATACATGGTGAAGTATGGACTAAGGCGGTTTATTAACCCTAAGAAGATAAAATAGAGTCCAGTCTTAATGACAGATGATCTGGTCAAAAAGTCAATCTCTAAGTCTGGGAATTGTTCTGCACTAGTGAGAGGATTAAAGCTATCAACAATTAAATTGTGTGTACTACTATAAAAACTACCTAACTGGTGAAGAAGGAAGTCAAAAGGAATCATGGGACCAAGATTAAAACTAAAACTAAAATTGAAAAGAAACACAAGCCACAAAACCTAACAAGTACCTTTTTGGGGTGCAAGTCAAACAATCTCAACTTAGTGTTGAGACTGGAAAAACCAAGCCTTTTATTTTGCTTTGTTTATGAAATGCAGAAATAGAAATGGATAGCTCAACCATTTTTGGTTAGATAAACTCTTGAGAAAAAAAGAGGTTGAAGACATCAATATTTGGAATTTAACTTGTGATAGTTAAATTCAAGATAAAGGGGACCAGAAGGAGAAAAAGACGGTTACAGTGAAGCTTTTAGGGTAAAAGCAAGCAAAAAGTTAGCAAAAACCAGTCCAAAGCTTAAGAAAAGCATATAGCAAAAGTAGGACTTTTGAGCCAAACTTTGAATCTTTCTTGCGTAGGTCAGGGTTTGAAACTGGGTAGCGAGAGGTAAAGAAATTTGAAAATAGTATTAACCAAACTTAAGATCATAATTAGACTTATACAGAGCCAAATTCAAAACTTAAATATTGAAAATTAAGAGGAAGAATAGGGGATTATAAATAAATGACAGAGGACAAAACAGATGATACTTTTAGCCAATTGAGACAAATAAATATAAAAAACAGAATAGCAGCTAAAAGGTGAATCCTGACAGTGTTCCTTCTTAACCTCATCCAAGGCTCTTCTTATGGAAGTTTCATAGATAGTTAGGAAATCTGCAATGGTTGAGGTTTTGGGGTCAAATACTTGCTTAAAGGTAGGCTTGAAATGTGCTTCTGGAGTTGGGCCACCATTGTTGCTATTGAGTACATTTATGTGTAGGGAGAATTCTGCTTTGGATTTGGAGGGGGGCTGTCTGGCCCACAGCTGATGAACACTTTTCTCTAGAGTAATCAGTGTCTCAGCAGTGCAGGTGCCTTTATTATTAGCTAGGGTGGTCTGCTGCTCAGTAAAATCCAGGCGCTGACCCTGTGCTGTTACTAACAAGTACAGTTCAGCTAGTCAGGAAGTAATAGACAGACCCACCAAAAGGCAAGGGGCAAACATGTCATTTACTGAATCAATTAACTCACTCATTTCCTGTACATCTTTATCAAGCTCAGAGTGGTCTTGTTTCAGATGGTCCACCTCATTATCTAGAGCTATCAACTCTTTAGCATAGTGAATGCAGGGAGCTCCTGACAAGCTAGGGAAACAGCCATCTTTATCAGTTACCACAGTTAGACTAACAGCAGATGCTATTATCTCACACAAGGTAGCAACTTTTTGTTGTAAGTCAGCAACTTGAGTTATCAGAGCAAGCACTTGGGGATCTGGCTGAGGGGCTTTGGTTGGGCAATCCTGACTGTGGATAGACATTATTAACTCTTGAATGACATCCCATAGTCTCTGCTCTCTATCCGCCAAATCCTCAGATGAAGGAGAAGGCAGGGCATCTGGTTTGGGTGTAGACAATCCGTTCACTTGAGTCTGGAGTTTGGCAATGGTGGCGGCAGTAGCAGCCCTTTCTTGATCAAATTCTTGGCCAAGTTTATGGAGGCCTTTCTCAGCAAGGGCTGCTACTTGCTTTAATTGGTCAAAGGAGTAAGCACTGAACTTGTTGAGCTGCTGCACAAGTTGTTCAAAATTGGTGAGATAGGCATTCAGGGTGGAATCTACTTGGGTGTGTCAGGGCTGTTGCAACTGGTGAAACTCATGTAGACGCTCTCTGACGTATTCAGGGATTGTAAAGACCCAACAATTGGGGAGTATTTTAGTAAAATAAGGGACTAAATTGGCAACTTGGAAACCTGTGAGCGCTGTCACAGTGGGATAGACCGTCATTATCCATCAAAAGACCTTTGTGTGTATGTTATAACGTCCAAAATTACCAGCAAAATATATGAGTATGTAGTATATAAAGTTGTATATAGCTACAGACTGCGTGGAATGGGGAAAAACCAGCGTGAGCCAGGAGTTCTGATTAGAGGAGTTGAGCTGTTCTGGCTTCTTGTAAAAGAACTCTCCAGATGGATTGTTGAATAGCCCATGCAGTTGTTGATATTGGTGGCTCCCAATCCCTAAGCAGGCTGTAAGGATAGCTGAGAATATCAGGTGGTTCATCTTCTAATCCTGGGGAAGGGCAGACAAAGCTTAGTATTTCTTTAACTTTTCTAGAGGGTAAAAGTTGTTATTGATTTATGTGATAACAATTGAGGGGTAATTTTCTCAATGATAGCACAAACTATTTTCAAGTGATTTGGCTTTATTATATACTATTATCCTTGTGGGGCATGAATAGTGCAAAACATTGGACAGGGAACCCCAAAAACTTGGTGTTGTCTGGAATTCCCTTTTATGGAGTGAGATAGGGCTGGTTTGGCAAGCAATGAATTGTTTATCTTGGCATTGCATGGCTTTGGAGCTTCTTCAGGCACTTTCATGCATTTATATTCAACGTCTGCAGTTGATACATTAATTGTCATGCTGGGCAGCTTGTAAACCCCCTCCAAATTTGGTAGGTTCTAAATTTGGGCAGCAGTTCCCTCCATTTTTGGGTTTGGGGAAATTGCCTTTTGGGGATTCCCAATTGGGCAATTTCCCCATCTGGCAGGGGTGGGCGGTCCCACTATTGGGGTGTGCTGTCCCCTGCTGGCTGGCTGGCCACACGATCCGCGGCCAGGGTATAAAACCTGTTTTTGCCAAAATTTAATTTTTTATTTTTTTGTTTCTTCTGCTGGGTGTTTTGTGGCAGTTTCACCAATCAGGGGGAACTGCTTCAATTTTTTATTTTGCTCTTTGAGCCCAATTGTATTCAAAAGATTATCTTGACAAAGGGAGTTGTCAGGAATATTCCTGAAAGGGATGGACTGGCACATTTTTTCAATGGAATTGACCAAGTGGGGTTGGGAGGTGACAGAGTTGCGCTGATTTTCTGTAACCAAAGAAAATAGGGAGCAGATCCACTGCTGGTAGGCTGCAAACTGATCTCGGTGATTAGTGATGGTGGCTTGTAGAGATGAAATCTCCTGAACGTGGAGCCCTAACACCATTTGATGATGGGCTAAGGCAGGTTGTACAAAGGATAACAATAGGTGTTCAGCAGAGCCAGCTGCTGAGAAAAGATGCTGTGGAAATTGTGGAGCCACAATCAATTTGTAGTATTATGCTAAACTGAACTGAAGCTGGAGACAAAGGATGGCTCCATCACGGGCTAACCCAAGGGCTACCCCCATGACTTGTTCTAAGTCAGGGGTACCCAAAGGGTAGGCCACTAGGCAGGGATCATTCCTGAGGTTCAGAACAGTAGGGACAATAGGCAGCTTGGCAATGTCTTCCTCAATAGGAGATCTGGTAATTTCAGTTGAAGTCAGCTCTTGTATGGGAGGAGGCAAAGGTCCTGAAAACGTGGTTGCAAAAGGGATAACCAAGGGGCTTACAGCCCCTGTAGTGAGCACCATTTTTGTTGTGATCTGAGGCGTGGCACAGAGTCACAACAGGAAATCCTAACCCTAGGATTGTATTTGTACTAAGTCTTGGTTAGAATGGTAGGGAAGGCTATACAATTACCTTGTGGCCCTGATTGAATAATATCTGCTAGACATTGCTAGAGAGGCGCCAAAGTACGTGGAGACACAAAGACAAAAAAGTGAATGGAACTTAAACTTTATTGGTAGAAATGGAATGAAATATATACTGTGTAGCTTTACCACAAAACATTACATGAACAGTAGGATTACTTGCCACCAGCATGAGTGGGGCAAGTGAGTTGCGCGGAATCAGGAAACTGAACAATTGAATTTCCCAATTTGGAGCCAGACTCATTTCAAAGGGCAAAAAAAAGAGAGAGATTTGTCCTTGAAAATACCCATTGAAGGCAAAATCAAAACATAGTGAATGGCAGCATTCACAACAACAGCTAAAATTATCTTTCCCAGGCCCAGCCAACCCCACCAAGGCTTGGGTTTAGCTTTTGGGCCCAGAATGTGCCCTGCAGCTGTTGCCAGGGCAGGAATGATTGCTGCACCTGGATTTTTGCTTTTTGAAGCAAATCCAGGTGCAGGTGAATCCCAGCCACCTGCTTGCCCCGCCTGGTGGCATAGTGTGGGTTCAATTCCTGACTGGGGCTTCAAAACTGTTACTTCTGTAACAGGAACAGTTTGCAACATAACTTTACAAAAAGCGTAATAGAATTTAGAAACCTAATCATAGAAGTTAGAATATAGTATTCAATAAAGATCTATTTGTTACCAAGGGAATGTCAATGTTTGGATATTTCCCATCTGCAACTTGGTATATGTAGTTATTAAAAGATTCTTTAAACATTAAAAAAGGATACAACAATCCTAGAGCATATTGTCTAACAGCTTCCATGGTTTAAACTAAAAAGTGCTTAAAATTGACTAATCCTGGTTAAACCTAAAAGCTAAAGTTTAAAATTGTAAGATTTCAAAAGTTAAAAATTGAAGATAAATGAAGGAAATAAATCACATAGAATTTGGCTTAAATCCTACTCTTCTTAAGCATTTTATTTATAGAAAAAATGATGTTGCTATTGGAATAAAAGGCATAGGGGAGACAAGAGCCAAGACGCAGGGGAAGTTGAGAACATCAGGAAAAATATTGGAGAAGGAGGGGAAACAGGAAGCTCAGTATGGGCAGCTGCAGATCAGCAATGGCAGGATGAGGGAAAATCAGGTGCTTATGCAACCTGAAGTGTGCAAAGTAATTGAAAATTATATTAATCATATTAATAATAGAAATATTAAGTGCTATTGAATAGCAGACAAAAGGGAAAAGATGCAGGAATTTGAAGTGTGAATCAAAAAACTAAGTTAATAGCTTTAAAGTAATTAATTATTAACTTTCAACTTAGATATATTATTTAAATCAAAAAAAATTAAAAATAATAAAAAACTACTATAAAGCCTGCCTTTTGGGGCAGGGCATGATAAAAGGCTCCAAAACTCAGAAGGCAGACAGTTTGGTTTTTAGCCCCAGAATTGAATTACAATGTCACTTTTCCCCTCACCTATGCAGATCTAGTGAAAAGATTGAAGCTGCACACATCACCATCAATCCCAAGCTCCATAATAGCTTAAATTAGGCTAAGTAGCACTGCTGTAGTTCAATAAAAACATAACTTATTCAAAGGTGAAACTTGAAATTTTTTAAAAAATCAACCAAAGTGGGGCTTCTGCTTGCTTACACCATCTTTACATTCTTGCACTGTGTGGGGTCAGTTTTGCAATTTCTGGGGACTGTATGGCCAAAATTAAGGGAATTGTTGCCCCATTTGTTATGGTTGGGTTCAGGATTGGGGGAGCCTATGATCACTGGGGAGGCTATTTCCTGAAAGTCCCAGTAGTTGACTGGAGCAAGTCTCATCAAATAACTGACAGCAGTATTCCAGGGCCTTGTGGTTCTGTATGAGGAATCACTTATTTTGTGGGCCCCAAGATGCTCATGCATAAAAACCCTAGTTAACTGTATTCATATGTATGGATGGCAGTGGGGAGGAGTTCTTCTTCATAAAAGGTGCCCAGCTTCTCCTTCTGACTATTGTGGAGGCATATTTTGGCAAATCTACTGTATTAAAGAGGTGTAAAGTAGATGGATCAACTTCTTGGTCCAGGTTTCTGACTTGGAGGGTTAGGACAATTTTGGATTCACTTGTTTTAAAGGTGCTTTGATCAGATTAATAACGCTTCAACTATGATTTTTTATATTATTTTCTTAAAAATATCAACAAGATAAAAGAGTTGAAGATATAGTAAAAGCCCAAAATGTATAATGCTCTAACTTCATAAAAATGCAGTCTTTTGGGAGATTTCAATAGGTAGAGAGATGTTAGTTTCACCAGATATTTCTTTCTGTGAAACTGATTCTTGGCTCAAAAAAATTCCAAATAGCAACTGACCAGATCCTTTTAGTACTGTAAATTCAGAACCTAAACATAAAAATGCAGGACTGTTAAATCCTTGGTCCAAATTTCAAATCACATTTGCAGGATGGCCTTTTTTGATTAAATTAAAATCTTTGTATTTTTATTTGAATACTTGAAATTTCAGGAACCCATAGACACTTTGTAAATTTCAAGTCAGACTGGATATTTCCAATATAAAAAAATAATTAACTGGAATCAGGTTTGAAATGTTAAAACCTATCAACCATTATCATTAAGTTTACTATGTTTTTGGAAATGTGGGGTTGTTAAATCTATGAACCCAATTTCAAATAATAAATGAATTACACTATTAAACTCAGATATAAATGGTGGGAACTGAAATCCAAATTGAATGTACAGTAAGAAACTAAGACAAATCAGTTCAAATCAAGACACTCCACTCTGGATAAAATCAAATGAAAAATTCAATCTTGATAACCATGTTTGACATGAAAATTAAGTGGGATGTAAAATTGTCTAAAAATGGAAACTATACCTTATTCTGCACTCCAAATCACCAATATAGCAACCACAAACCCAAGTAGTGATATATGAGCCATCCTTCTGACAACGCAGAAATTTTTAAAATGTTTTTGGCCCCTGATATAGCCAGGAGCCAAACACAGCTTCTTTTTGAGGAAGGAAGGAGATGTGATAAAGATAACCCACCAGTTTACTACACTATGCATTTATGTATTGCTATTAAGGATTCTTGATTACAGTTAATTTTAGAAAACACTACTAATAAAGTAGAATTATATATTATAGCCTATTTTTACATAGTTGATTTTTCTTTTTTATGGTGATTGTTCATTTTTAGTTGATAATTTGCTTGCATTTAAATGTATAGTTTAAGCTTTAGTTGTCTTGGCAATAGTAAATCAAGTTGCCTCTGCAACCACAGCTGGCCTCAGGGTGGCAACTTGATTTCCTATTGACAAGGCAACTGAAGGTGAAAATATCTAATTAAATGCAAGCACATTATCAACAACAAATGAACAATAACCACAACAAGGAAAAAGCAACTTGGTAAAAATAGATTGTAATGTATAACTCTACTTTATTATTAGCATTTTCTAATTCAGTTAGTAGTAAGCATCTAAATTTTAGCCGTCCTAAACTGGAATTGGGTGATTTTTGAGAATGCCTGTGATTCTCAAAAGAATTAGCACAGATCCACTCTAGATCCTTTGACTTCCTGTTTGAGACACCCATAAATTAAATTTGTTTCAATTTCACCTCAACTATGATTTGAAATTTGGTTCTTGGATTTGGCAATCCCGCAATTTTGTATTTGTTAATTTTTTCATGTTGCTTATGATTTGGTAGACTTAAGAAAATATCAAATTGTACATTAGAATCCCATATTTCTGATTCATGTATCCTGCATTTTTTTGATAGGACACACCATCTCAAAAACGCCACTTCAATTTACACCATCTCAAATTTAATTTGAGATGGAGTTTTTTGCGTTAGTGATTTTGAATCACAAAAAAATTAAAAAAAAACAATAAAATAGTTAAAATTTACATATACTTTATTAATGCAGCATCTTGAATTTACGTCATCTTGATTCTGTCACTTTAAGTCAGATTAATTAAATCCTATTTTGCTAACTTTATTTACATATGAAATCACTTAGTGTGGGGCGTGCTTACGCCATCTCAACTTTACCTCATTTTGAATCATGCTATTTATCTTTAGCTAAAATAAGCTTATACCCAAACTAAAATAAACCCAGTTGTATAGTTCCAGAAGATGTTCCTATAGTATTAATCTAAGACACTTATACTAAGAGCAACCTAAATAGACACCAATATGAAAGTCCTTCTTGTGATTGTCATTGCTGGGTAAAAACCCAGTTTTGCTATATGTAATTTATAACTTTATTATACATGGATGTGTTGATAAGGGTTCTCTTAATAAAATATTTTAATAGTGATTTTAATATGGAAGGGAGTGATTACGCCATTTTGATTTACATCACTTCAAATTCCACTGAGTTTCATATCATCCAATTGATTTGATGCACACAATGGATAGGGGAAAATAAGGGGGTATTACATATGACGCCAGGCTACACTATATTGATTCCCCCACCACAATTCTTGCTTTCCACTTTTCAAAATGTCAAAACCGCAGGCTCAACCTGCCAGCAAGGTTCCAACCAAGCAGGTTCATGACCCGCAATCCAATTATCTGGTCACTTGAAGCTAGACTAGGAAGCCAACTTGAATTACCAAATCCAACAACATGAACAGATGATAATCCTTCCTGGTGGATAACTTGTTTTGGCGCTTGACTCATTACCAGGATCAAGCCACCCCCTTATTCCATCCAGCTGTGTGATCACCAATCATGTTCCTGTTATCCTTGATTTACATGAACTATATAATTGCTATCTCACAATAAAGATTATTATCTATCTTCTAAATATTTTTCCCCGTGTAACTCTGCTAAAACAGCACAGTTACAACATTGATAAAACAGATAGGTTCTCCATCCTAAATTATCTTGAAAAATTCCATATGTTGCCTGCACACGCTGCGGCCAACAAATCCTTGACAGAATTATGTCTGGCCTCCCGCTTGACTGGACTCCGTACACTCCTGGTGCCAAGATACCTGATGGTTTTGTCCTATACCAAAACACGGTGATCCTGCTACCTGCCTTCAACACCATGTCTGCACAAGGTTTTTTCAGGCTCCCTCCTTGATGCCGCGGCCAGCCAACAAAACCACCATGCCTGCCTATGTAGCTCAAAGACTACAAAGCGCCGCCTTGGAACCTTTTGCTGGGGCCAACAACAACAACGCTGCTGCATGGATCCAGTCCGCCCAGAGCAAGTTGGCTCAGATGGAATGCCCACAGCGGTTTTGGATTGCAGAAATCTCCATTTGCCTGACCCATGACGCTGGCACCTGGTGCAACAAGTGGCATGAAGAGCACACCAACAAGAACTGTATACCTTTAAGCAAGACTTCCTGGCAAGATTTGTGCTTAAGGATACAGCACTCATGATCATACGCCAAGTAAAGAACCTGACCCAGACAGGCACTGTAAAGAAACTCACCCACGCCTACAATGAACTCCATCTTTGTGCACCATCCAACATGGCCTTTGACACCCCAGCCACACACCTCATGTATTACAACGCTCTTAAGCTGCACGTGATGAGACATGTGAACCTGGATCAGGTGACCAACCTGCAAAGCCTGTACTGTGAAGCAGAGAAAGAGGAGCAGACATACAATGCACTGCATAAGGCACAAACTGGGAAACAAGAAAGACCCAAGGATTTCCATCCAAGCAGGTGCTCCGCTCAACCACCTCCTGGAGGCAATGGGAACAACACCAACCACAAACCCATGGGTTTAAATGGGCATGGAAATGGAATCAATGGCCAGTCAAACTATACCCATTTCTGTGTCACTGCCACACAAGGTAGCCAAGACAAGGGAAAAGCCCAGGGAGAGCACTAAGCAAGCCAAGCTCTCCCTATGCAACTCCTGACTTGCCCAACAATGAATACCAACCCAAGGACGTGGACCAATGCCCAATGATCTAAGTGCCCTCAGAGGACCCGGTACTGTACACTATTGCCAGACATCCCAATAAATTGATGTCCTATCCTTACTGCTTTTGCAGTTACACAGGCTCAGCACTCCTGGACTTGGGAGCAGACCAAACCCTAGTCAACAGTAGCTTTGTGGATAAGTTCAATCTGGCCACTAATTCTTTGCAGATTAAAAATGGGGTCCTGGCTGACAAACACCACATTGCTGTGACAAAGGAAATTAATCCCTTTTTCATCATGCTTGAGAACCTCCACTCCACCATCCAAGGCCCCGTCATTGACTTCCCAAAGTTTGACATTGTACTAGGTTGGATTGGTTACAAAAGAACAATCCTCATGTAGACTGTGTGACTTCAGTGTTGATCATTACGCGTGAAGGTGTCAATCACCAGATCTACCCTGACTCAGTGAACCAAATCCTATGCAACTACATCTTTGTACGTATCACAGAGACCCAGGACAAAAAGAAAGACCTGAAGTCAATTGACTGGGATTCCTGCCAGTATGAGATCATACACTTCAAAGACCACCAGGATACCTCCACACCTCAGGACTGCAACATTGTGGCCTGCCATCCAGAAATCTTTAAGGAAGCGCTACCTGGGCTGCCCCCTGAGAAGCATATTCAGCACTACATCCAACTCAAGGGGGCTGTACCCAAAGCGCGCCCCATCTACAGGCTGACCCCAAATGAAGACAACACCTTATGTGCCTACCTCAAGGAGGCATTGGAGAAAGGACTTATCTGCCCCTCACAGTCTCCCTTTGGGGCCGCCGTGTTCTTTGTGGCCAAGAAGGATGGTACCTTATGTCTGATCACAGACTACCAAGCCCTAAACAAAGTTACCATTAAGAATTATTATCCACTGCCACTGATTGACGACCTCTTTGATGCCTTGGGAGAAGCCACCGTCTTTTCCAAAATTAATCTAACTGCAGGCTACAATCAGATTTGCATTAAGGAGGAAGACATTCCCAAAACGGCCTTCTGCACTAAATACAGTTCCTACAAATGTGTGGTGCTCAACTTTGGCATGACCAATGCCCCGTCCACCTTTGTAACCTTCATGAACAAAGTATTTGCGCCCCACATAGGAAAACACACCCTAGTGTATCTAGACAACATTATTGTCTACAGCCCCTTGGTGGAGCAACACCACAAAGACCTATAAGCTGTCTGTTGTAAATTGTGCAATTAATGCTATTTTGATATGACCTTTGAATTGTGATAGCTGCAAAGATTTGGCTGGTTTGCTTTCAATTTTGGAAATTTCTTTTTGCAAATTGGTCTGGTTCAATATCCACCCATTCTGGATTATTGTACCTGTCTGTGATTGATCCTGGTATGACCTCATCCCAACGTGACCCCCTCAGCCACTCTGTCTTCCTAATGAGTGATCACCATCCCTTGTCTACTATTTAAAGTAGAATCATTATGCCTAATAAAGACAAGTTTATACACATTTGTGTTGGTGTTTATAATCTTCAAGCTTTTCCTGTTCTTTCTTCCAAAAGGACTTTTACATCTTGTTTTCCAGGAAATTAAGGTATGTGTCCTTAATTTTGCCCTGAAGGCTAACCCAAGGCTAGCTTCAAACCTCAAATCTTTTGTTATAAAGATTTCCCGCTGTGTCCTCCAGGATGTTGTTCCCTGGAGCCAAACACAACAAAATGGTGCTCACTACAGGGGCTGCAAGCCCCTTGCTTACCTTGTTCCCACGCGCATTCTCTGGTCCTTCTCCCTTTGTTTCTGAAGTACCCAATCAAGCTATAAGTTTCTAGTCCCACTCTAGAAGAAGACATCACCAATGCCCTCTAAAATCTATGGTATTGATTCTGTCTCCTGGGCCAGTGTGGGCCCCCTTCCCGCTTTCTCTCTCAATTACAAGCAAGCTTGTGCTGCTGCCTGCTCCCTTCTTCATTCTGGAACAGTAGCCATGCACTATATCCCTGGCCTCTGTCCTGGGTACGCTTCTGAAGTCCTGTACTCCTTCCTTTTAGACTTTGGTCTCCCCCCCCGCGTTGATGGAATCCATGGATACTATTGACATGTTAGTCAATCAGTTCATCCAACCTGCCCTAGTTCACCACCAACTTGCCTTAGGATCCCAGAATCAACTATTAGATGCTGTAGTCACCGCTGTATCAAATAACCATGCTCAAAATATGGCCTACCAAGAATGGTCACACAGTCTCTTTGCTTGTATTTCTGACAACCAGCGCAACTCATTGGCGTCACAGAAGTACTTAATTGCCTCCCTGAACTCCCTTTGTTCCTTGCTCCCTGGATACATAAAGGATCAACTATGCAAATTGGATGAAAATCAGGCAGCATGGCTTGAGCAAATTGAGGCCTTTCTGCTAAACCATTGCCATGATTTTGAGACTCTGGCTAATGAGCTTAATCAGTTCAGAGAGCACGTCAACTTGCAACTCAAATTGATAGGAGCTCATGTCAATACTTGGGGCTGCCATCTACAGCATCAATACAACCTGGATAAGGGTGCACTAGGCAACACTCTATACCAGGTGCAAAATTATGTGGATGACAGGGTAGCGTCTTTTGAGGTGACTCCTCCCGCTCCTCCTGTTGAGACCCCATCTGATTTTGAAACCAAGGTATGGGAGGCAATTGCCAAACTCAAGGCTACCACTCAATGTCAAGCTTCTGTGCAGAATCCCCCTCCAGTTGATCCAATGCCTGACCCTTGTATTGCCTCCCTCACTGATCAGGTGGCTACCTTACAAGGTGAAATTGAGTACTTAAGACAGCGCCTCTCCAACTCTGAGGATTTGTCATCTGAATCTGAAGATGAAGAGGAAGAGGAAGGTGAATTCATTAATGCTCCAGCTCATACCAATCATGGTTGTTGCCCTGGTTTGGAAGGTCAACCCCAGGTCAACTGTGTGCATGCAATAGATCAACTCTCCAAAGTGAAAAATGATGTAGCTGATAGGCAAGACACATTGGAAAGAGAGGTACAAAACCTCTCTCACTTTACTGAGACCCTAAATGGACAAATTTCCCCATTGGTTGCTCAGGCCACTTCTCTGGCTACTTGTGTCAATGGGATTGCTGGCACTTTGGCAGTACAACAAATCAAGATCAACAAATTTGGGACTGCTGCCGCCACTGCTAGGGATATTAGTGGGCAGAACAGCTCTACCTTGGACACTCTAGAGGAAAGCCTTTGACTCCTCTGGGCTAGACAACCTGCTGCTGAGTCCAAGTTTGAAAGCAACCCTCATATTAACGTCCTCAACTCTGGTGAAAACAGTCAGTCCTTGTCCTTGTCTATTGACCCAAACTACAAACCAACCTTCAAACAGATATTTGATCCAAAAGCCTTTATCATTGCCGCCTTTCTAACCATATACAAAACTGAAATGTGTAGGGCTACCAACAAACTCAAGAAGGAACACATCCTCACCTGCCTCCATCCCACATGCCAAGAAGTTATGGTCCCCAAGCTCCCTTCCATTGTCACTTGGGAGGACATGAAGCGCCTCCTTATTGAGGAGTTTGGAGGAGATCTCAGCTTGGAGGTCAAGAAGGATGCATTTATTCACATTGCTTTCAAGCCCAAAGAAACCCTGGCTGAGTTTGCAGATTGTTTCTACATTGAAGGCCAGCAGTTAATCACCAGCTGACAGTTAACTCCCTGGGAAGCCTACACGGCTTGCTCAAATGCTTTGAAGGTGAACCAGCTTTTATGCCTACACTTTAAGGCACACAAGGCTTTGCTCACCTCCATGAAGAGTATTGAGACTCTCTTACAAGACATTCATTTGTCCCATGGAGGAACAGTGGTACGCAAAAATAAAGCCAACAATGCTGAAACTAGCTCTTGTATGCCATACATAATGACCCTGGGTGCTGGTGGACAGGCTAAAAGGCAAGGTTGACATAACTGTGGTCAAATCAGGCACCACTCACGCACTTGCACTAATCCTCAAGTGGAAGGTTGTGACCCCAAGGAACAGGCAGGAAAAGAGAGGTCAGCTTAGAAACAGAGACGCTCTCTGCTGACCAATCTCCCCTGTCTCCCCCTGATCCTCCATCTGATGAGGAAGCTCCCTCTTCCTCTGGCCCAACTATCCTTCATCTTTTTCATAATCTCTCCAGTGATTCAGATCCTGAAGATTTTGATAGTGAAGATTCTGATAGTTATGGCTATTCCATCTTGGCTGTTCTGGAAACTATCTCTGTTTCATACAAGCTTTGCTCTGGGAATACTACCAAAACTTCCCAAGTACCTGAAAGTTAAGCTAAGTCTATGGTAGCTCGCCTTTACCTAGCTCAAGCCCATCAACCTCCCATCTTGGTTGACTTCTCCAAGGAAGCCACCAATCTAGCCAAAGCTCTCTTTCCAAATGTGACTATATTTCTCCCACTACAGACTGTATATAAGGAGATTCCTGCGTTACAGTGCATGCTAGCTAAATGGGAAAAAGAGCTAGAAGCTGCGCAAGATGTGTTGACTGTCTTGCCCCCTTTGGGAGAGATACAACCCGCGTGGAAGTATCAATCCAAAAGGTTAAGATCAAAGCCATCTTGGACACGGGTCTCCAGTCAACGTGGTATCTTCCAAACTAATGAAGAAACTTAAGTTGGCCCCTGACCTCAACTACACACAGTTGTATGGCACAGCTGGTATGGCACAGACACAGGCCATTGGTGCCTACTCTGCTCTACTCATAAGGGTTGGGAAACTCCTTATTGCTTCCCCTGCTGTGGTCCTCAAGAATGAAATCTGTGACCTCTTGGTTGGTACTCAATTCCTCCAAGAATATAATGGGATTGTAAACTTACAAGATAGATACCTTTTGCTCTTAGGATATGAGGTTCCTTTGATTTTTAAAAACCCTCCACTTCTCCCAGGAAAACATCTTAAAACTTGTGTGCTTGAGTACCCTACAGGTATCTTTTCTTTCAAGTATAGGACCCACTCCTCCAACATGTGTTCCCCTCCTCCTTCCTGCCCTTCGGAAGAAGGGGTATCTCTGCTAGCACCATCCCCCTGGGCTCTCAAGTGGTGATTGATTCCCAGATTTCTTATGAGCTACCTGAAAAGTCATTCTTGGAACTTTACTCACCTGAATCCTTAAGTTGTACAGAACCCCGCCTGTGTCCTAGGATTTTAGATCAAACCCACAAAGAGCCCGTACAGTTGTTGCTTACCAACCTAACAGCCCTACCCATGCAGGTGACCCAAGGCCAGGTTGTGGGACATGGCTGTATACTGGGAGCAGAAAAAGTGGCCTCCCTATATCCCTTTGGAACATTCAGTGATTTTAATCTACCTGAGGACAATCCTCAAGTTCTCTCTTTGTTCACTGCTGCTGATTTCCCCCAACTGTCTCCTGTTCAACAAAAAGACGTGTTAGACCTACTTGATCAGTTCAGCAACATCTTTGCCTCTGGACTTACGGACTATGGCCTAGCTAAAGGAGTCATCCATCAGATTGATATTGGGGATGCGCCCCCCTTTTGTGCCAAACTATACTGCTGTAGTAGGGTGGAAGATGCTCAGGTGTCTAAAGAACTCAAACAACTTCTGGACGCCAGGTTACTAGCTTCTTCCCAAAGCTGTGGGCTTCCCTGTTACTGATTCTCAAGAAGAAAGATGGCGGACATTGCATTGTAATGGACTACTGCCGCCTGAACTCTCTCACTAAGAAAGACTTGTACCCCTTGCTCAGAATTGATGATGCTCTTAGACAGCTGGGTGGTTCCAAGTTTTTCTCAGCCATGGATCTAGCTTCTGGATACTGGCAAGTTGACTTATCTCCTGAAGATCAAGAAAAGGCTGTGCTTATCACTTCAGAGGGCTTTTTTGAACCCACTCAAATGCCCCAGGGACTCTGCAATGCCCCTGCCACATTTCAACGGGCTATGAACTCCATCTTCTGAGACCTAAAGCTCTCTTGTGTCCTCGTATACCTTGATGATATCACTGTATTCAGCACTACTTTTATCAATCACTTGGAACACCTCAAGGCTGTCTTCATCAATATTTGCAAAGCTGGCTTGAAACTCAAACCCTACAAGTGCTCCTTCTTCAAGGAACGTCTTGAGTTCTTAGGTCATGAGGTCACTCAAACTGGAATCTGCCCCATGAATAATAAGGTGGAAGCCATTGACAAGATGCTACTTCCCACAAATCTTTGAGAGGTTCAAGTGTTCCTTGGTATGATGGGCTACTACCAACAGTTCATACCTGACTTTGCTGAACTGAGTGAACCCCTTGTCCAACTGCTTTGCAATGTCCCCTTTGAATGGACTGACAGCTAACAACAAGCATTCAAAGCACTGAAGGCCAAGCTCAAGGAGGCTCCTATTTTAGTCTATCCTGATTATGATAAAGAGTTCATCTTGTATGCTGATGCTAGTGGAGTAGCTGTTGGTGTCATGCTTGCCCAACTTGACAATGAAGGCGTGGATTGACCTGTAGCCTACTTGCCAAGGGTCCTCAATAAGCACAAGAAGAACTACAGTGTCACTGAGAAGGAATGTTTGGTAGTGCTGCATGCTGTGAAACAGTTTTGGCATTAAATTTATGAGACCCACTTCACAGTGATCACAGATCACTCCTCCCTCAAATGGCTGTAACAGTTAAAGGAGCCTGAAGGTCAACTAGCATGTTGGGCTCTGTGTCTACAAGAATAAAATTT
Source organism: Entomophthora muscae (assembly GCA_014839935.2). Lineage (NCBI taxonomy): Eukaryota > Fungi > Entomophthoromycota > Entomophthoromycetes > Entomophthorales > Entomophthoraceae > Entomophthora > Entomophthora muscae. The sequence continues at coordinate 85,615 of QTSX02000201.1, read as the reverse complement.
TACTGTGATACACTGTCTTGGGGCCCAACATCAGAACGCTGATGGCCTGTCCAGAATGCCAATCCTAGCTATCTATCCTGCTGATGCTGATTGTCTATACAAGTTAATAGGGTATCCTGACTCTTGGACCACTGGGCCAGAAGACATCTTCTTGGCACTACAGGCCCTATCCAAGGACACTGTAATTTGTGATAGACAACTCTTCAAAAAGGTTAACGATGCCTACCTACCCTACGTTCACCCTAGCATGAGGATAGCCATCATCCTCCAAGCTCACATTAACACTGGCCATGGAGGCATAGCCAAGACTCATGACTGGTTGTGCAAGAACTTTTATTGGGAGAACATGCGCCTCCTGATCCCTGATGTCCTTTCCTCCTGTCATTCCTGTCAACTCCAACGCCCTCGCCTGTCCCAACACCAGTTCAAACTCATCCCCCCAAAGCATGCCTTCCACACAGTGAGTATTGATGCTTTTAGGCCTTTCCCTTGGTCTAGGTCTGGATGTCAATTCATCTTGGTTACTGTAGACCACTTTAGCAAGTGGGTTAAAGCCAGAGCAATAAAGGATATAACTGCTAAGACTACGGCTACTTTCTTGCTGCAATACATTTTCTATTGACATGGCTGCCCTCAAGTCCTGCTCTCTGACAATGGTACCAACTTTAATGCTCACCTCATCACTTCTATTGTCAAAGCTATGGGAACTCACCAATCTTTCTCTGCTCCTTATAACCCCTGCAAAAATGGAACTGTCAAACAAGCAAACTCCTCCCTGGTGTCCATAATGAGGAAACTCACGCTCTCTGACACTGCCAATTGGGATATATTCCTCCCTGCTGCCCTCTTTGCTTACCAACTCAGTAGGCATTGCGTGAAGGGCCAGTCCCCTTTTGCCATGCTATATGGACGTGAGGCTGCTACCCCCTCAATCTTGGGACCCCCTTTGATCAAATTTGATATGTCTACAAATCCTGAAGCCCATGTTAAGGACTTAATCAATTGTATCATTGACATCCAGGCAACAGCTTATTCTACTGCTTACAAGGTTAAGGCCCTGGAGCTCTCCCCGTCCAATGCTGCTAGAGCCCCCCTTCCTGAGTATCAAATAGATGATCTAGTTCTCTACTACCAGAATTGTACAGGTGGTAGAGCCCATAAGTTGGATTCCCTCTGGGTTGGGCCCTATGAGGTCACCTTTAATAAGGGTGTTGACTATACCGTGAAGTTACTGTCTTCTGGACGTCCTTTTGCCTGTGTTCATTCCAAATTTCTCCAAAAATATCAACTCCCTGTGTCCAATCTTGAGGGGGGAGATGTCGTAAATTGCGCAATTAATGCTATTTTGATATGGCCTTCAAATTGTGATAGCTGCAAAGATTTGGCTGGGTTTTCTTTTGATTTCAGAAATTCCTTGCCTTCTGCAAATGGATCTGGTTCAATATCCACCCATTCTGGATTATTGTACCTGTCTGTGATTGATCCTGGTATGACCTCATCCCAACGTGACCCCCTCAGCCACTCTGTCTATCTAATGAGTGATCACTGCCCCTTGTCTACTATTTAAAGTAGAATCATTACACATAATCATTACAAGTTTATCCACATTTGTGTTGGTGTTTATAATCTTCAAGCTTTTCCTGTCCTTTCTTTCAAAAGGACTTTTACATCTTGTTTTCCATGAAATTAAGGTATGTGTCCTTAATTTTGCCCTGAAGGCTAACCCAAGGCTAGCTTTAAACCTCAAATCTTTTGTTATAAAGATTTCCCGCTGTGTCCTCCAGGATGTTGTCCCCCGGAGCCAAACACAACACTGTCTTTGCTACCTTGGCATGGCAGAAACTGTTGGCCAAGCCCTCCAAGTGCCAGTTCTTCCATGAGCAACTACCCTTTTTGGGACACATAGTCTAAAAGGATGGCATCAAACCCAACAGTCAAAAGATACAGGCCATCTGCAAGATGCCACCACCCAAGGATAAGTTGGAACTCCACACCTTCTTGGGAATGGTGTTCTATGTACAACGCTTCATACCTGACTGTGGCGTTTTTACTGCCCCCTTATCTGCCATAACAGGCGCCAATTCAAAGTTTGTGTGGACCCCCCCAACGTGACCTCTGTTTTAGATGCCTCAAGGAGAAAATCACAATGGCTCCCATCTTACAATACCCCAAACGTGACAGGGAATACCAAATGGAAACCAACGCCTCAGATGCATCCATTGGGGGAGTACTATGAATCAAAAATAGTGATGGTGACTTCCTGCCTGTAGCTTATGAATTGCAAAAATTGACAGATGGCAAGTGTTGATACCCTATCTGCAACAAAGAACTGCTGGCTATTGTGCACTGTCTAGTTAAATGGCACTGTTACCTAGAACAGCAGGAAGAATTCACAGCATTAACCAATCAAAAGTCACTTGTCTATTTCAAGACCCAAGCAAATCTGTTGCGCTTCCAATTGTGGTGGATGAAACTATTGGAGAGATTTAACATGCTCATCCAGTACAAACCTGGGGCCAAGCTCGCCATGGCAGACGCCCTGTCCCGCCTGTATGTCTGTGCTTCAAGAGGAGAGGTTGGGCTTGACCCAGACTGGCCTCTCTTAGTGCTCTAAACAAAGGACAAAGGGCTTCCCCTGGCACCACCAACATAACAAAAGAAACAGTCATCAAGAATGAACACCTTTTTGCTGACGTATATGGGACTCTACACAGAAAGATGACTGACGGCACAACCATTTCCTATACTCCCACACATCAGCAAGTTGACACCATCCTACGCTATCACAGAGACCTTGGACATACCAAGAGCCAAAACCTATATGAGTTCCTTAAATATAAAGCCTGGTAGCCAACCTTATACTGTGATATCCAAGAAGTTCTAGACCAATGTGAGGTATGCAAAAAGTTTGCCAAAAGCAAAACCCCACCAAAGTTGGCACTTCCCATCTGCACACAGCTACCTTTTAAAGTATGGGCTCTTGACATTGTTGTCCCCATGCCAGGGAAACACAATGACAATAAATACATCATCACCGCCATTGACTTTGCAACAAGATGGCCAGTAGCCCAAGCAGTGAAGGCACACACCAGCAATGACGTTTGACAATTTATTGGCAAGTAGATAATCAGCAAGTTCAGAAAGCCAGAACTCCTGATAACCGGTGAAGGCAAGGAATTGACCTCTGAAGACACCAATGTGTACCTCACCAAGAATGGGGTCAAACATACCGTAGCAAAATCATACCACCCACAGGCCAATGGACATGTAGAGCAGCTCAATGGTAGCCTTGTGCAAGCCTTAGCCAAACTCACCGCTGGGAGACCTGAAGACTGGTATAATCAGCTACCAACTGCACTACTTGTGTGTCAAACCCAAGTGAACAGATCCACCAGAAAAAGCCCATTTGAACTGGTATACGGCACACAGCCAAATATCATTCAAGCATTGACAGGACCTAAACTGGAAATTCCAAGTGAAGTCCCTCTGCGCTCAGACCCTCAAGTAATAGAGGCTAACAGCAAGCAAACAGCCAAAGAGAATGAACGTCTACAAAAGACATTTGTCCCCATCTGAAATAGACATGAAGTTGGGGAAAAAGTATGGGTCATTAATGTTGACAGGAGCAAGCTACAACCTGAAAAAGTAGGGCCAGCAATCATTCTGAAGGTAAATGACAATAACACTTACCACATGCAAGGGCTTGGACAATGTAAGCAAGACAAGACCCTACACCATGATTGCCTACAACCCTTCAAGGCAAGACAGAAACAACAAGAAACCGCCCTGCCTGCCACAGAACAGCAACTAGTTCAATATGGTGCCTGGGCTCCTGACAACCTCCCTGGCAACCTGCCCCCAGAGGAGGCTGACCTTCAGTCAGGGGGGGTGTTGAAATCACAGGCTTGACCCGCCAGCAAGGTTCCAACCAAGCGGGTTTATGACCCGCAATCTGATTATCTGGTCACTCAAAGCCAGACTAGGAAGTCAATTTGAATTACCAAATCTAACAACATGAACAGATGATGATCCTTCCTGGTGGATACCTTGTTTTGGTGCTTGACTCATTACCAGGATCAAGCCACCCCCTTCTTCCATCCAGCCATGTGATCACCAATCATGTTCCTGTTATCTTTGATTAACATGAACTATATAATCACTATCTCACAATAAAGATTATTATCTATCTTCTAAATATTTTTCCCCGTGTAACTCTGCTAAAACAGTACAGTTACAACAAAAAGTATAGTTTCACGTCAAAAATCATTATAATAAAAAATGTAAGAAAACATATGAAACTTTGCAGATATATATTTTTTGGCCCCCTCTAAACAACTGGGTACTTTTTAACCCCAGCTGTATAAGATAGTTTTTAAGAAATTCAAGTTTTACTCTTTGTCCTGGTTGAGGTAGCTCCACCAGAAATTTCTTAATTCAATATAAAAAATGGTCAAAAACACTATGTTTTTGAGCTACGGCACCTCAATTACGTCACATCAAAAACGCCATTTTGACTGCAAGTTTTCAGTCAAAACTCAAAGTTTTTCATACTTTTTTTACTAATAAAAAAATTATTTTTACAAAACAAAAAACATTAAAATTTTGATACTATATATTTTAAGAACTTCTTTACAATTCTATGTAAAAAATATACTACTTTATATATTAAAAACATTCTTATTTTTCTCTTTAAAAACAACCCCCAAATTGCTCATGCTTTGATACTAATTTACTTTTAGATGCCTCCCAAGTCCATCAACAAAGCTGCTTCTAAGGCCTCTAAGGCCTCAAAATCCAACATCACTCCTCCAAAGGCCAAAAAGGCCAAGACTACCCCAAAGAAGCAGCCTTCTAAGGCCAAAGCTCCCCCCCAAGACCACAACTCCATCACCTGAGCCAGAGGGAAACAGTCCTACCCCTCCCCACTCTCCATTTGTGCACTCCTCCTCAGACCCTCAAGAGAAGTTATTTAACTTCAATTGCCACTCTGATCCCACCTCAGAGCCTGAAGAGGAAGAGGAGCAGGAGCCTGATCCTGGTGCTTCTGCAGATGACTAAATTGATCTCTGGTATCTTAATACCATCCATAATATAAGCAATCAAAATGGCACATTTGCTGTGCCTGCCATATATCCAGCCAGCTATCCCATCCTGACAAAGAAAGGGGGTGCCAGCTTTGTCTACAAGGGCTACAGCTTAAGCTGTAATGATGAGAAGAAACCCATTTTTCAACATCACTATAAATGTGATAATGTTGGCTGCCCAGCTAGAATCACTACTTATGGGTTCACTAGATTTAAAGCCCTAACTGTCAACCATGACTGCACTGAGCCTTTTGACCCCCTTTACCAACTTATCTGCTGGTTTCTTTGCCAGGTGATCCCAACCACCAAGGATCAAACTGCCACTGAGGTTATCACTGATGCCCTCCTTAATTTAAATGATACCCAACTTACCACTATTGGTGGCGCCTCAAAACTACAGAGATATCTCACTGATCAGAGATATGCTCTGAGCACTGAAGGCGTCAGTGCAAGCTCCATTAACCAATTGATCCTTACTGAGAAACAAAAATTATCCCACCATGAGGAGAGATTCCTTCTTCACAATGATAGTCAACATGCCCCCAAGTGTATTATCTGCTTTGCCACAAGCCAGGATCTGTGCAACCTGCTGAAATGCAAGACCTGGCTTGCAGATGGCACTTTCTCAACATGCCCAAAGCTCTTCAGCCAACTTTAGAATATCCATGGGCAGGTTGGTAATCTAGTTCTTCCCCTGGTCTTCTTTTTCCTTCCCGACAAGAAGCAGGAAACATGTCCGTGCACTCACAATCCTAAAGGCCAAGTTGGATGAAATCCTCCCAGCCATCAAAGAGGAGCCCAAGGAGACCAGAGGGTGCAAGAAGAAGGCCCAGTCACAGGAAGAGGAAGCCACTCCAACCAGGAAGCAGCCCAAAAGCCTCCCTATCATGAATATCTGGTAGTGGATTTCAAACAGGCTCCGGCAAATGCCTTCATTTGAGTCTTTAAGAGCTTCTCTCAGGGATGCTACTTCCACTTCCAGCAGGCACTCTGCCGCCGCCTCCAAAAGTGCTCTGACCTTCATGAGCTGGTCAACTCTGAAGGCACCAAAGAAGCCAAGGACGTCTTCAATTGCTTTGCTGCCCTTGCTCTGGTAGAAAGGAGGTGTCGTGAATGCCACCATTCACCATGTTTTGATTTTGCCTTTGTTGGGTTATTTTGAGGACAAATCTCTCTCTTTTGCTTTTGCCCTTCAAAATGAGGCTGGCTCTGAATTGGGAAATACAATTGTTCAGTTTCCTGATTCTGTGCAACTCCCTTGCCCCACTCATGCTTGTGGCAGGTGATTCTACCGTCCCAGTATTGTTTTGTGGTATCAAAAACCACTATATATTACATTTCTTATACATCAATAAAAATTTAGTTTTCATTCACATTTTTGACTTTGTGTCTCCACGTACTTTGGCACCTCTCTAGCCACGTCTAGCAGATATTATTCATTCAGGGCCACAAGGTAATTGCATAGCCTTCCCTGCCATTCTAACCAAGACTTAGTACAAATCTGATCCTAAGGTTAGGATTTCCTGTTGTGACTCTGTGCCACACCTCAGATCATGGCAAGTTATCTGCTCAAGGGATTCAAAATTTGTCAATTTAAATCAATCAAAAAAGTCAGATAAAAGGATTGATTTTATTAAATATTTTAATTTTCACTCAGCTGAGCTGCCCGCAAATGCGATTTGAAATTTGGACCAAGGATTTGACAATCCAGCATTTTTACGTTTAGGCTCTGAATTTACAGTACAGTGGTTTTAAAGCCTGTTGAGATAAACATGAAATATCAGTCTAAAAATGTATACAACTCAGCCTAAAAACAAAATCAAAAATCAAGGAATTTATATTAAATTACAAAAGATTTGGATCCACTTTGATTTCATTTTTAGACTGAGTTGTATGCATTTTTAGACTGAGATTTTATGTTTATCTCAACAGGTTTGAAAATTACTGTACTAAAGGGATCTGGTTGGATGCTTAAGGGGATCTGTTTTTCAATTCCAGACTCTGAATATGGTTCTGAATTTAGGTTCCACGCAATGCCATATGATCACCCAACTCCTTGAATCCTGGGAACTTGGCCAATTGAAATTCTTTCCAATTAGGTTTGGTGAATTCTTGGTTTGCTTTCCAGGTTTTTTGACTTCAGAGATATTATAATTGGGGGCATAACAGGACTATTAACACCACATGCTTTGATTGGTAAGGAGAGTGAGTGATTTCTCAATAAATTATTTTAGGGTGTCAAATTCATATACAAAAGTACATTTGTTGTGAATCACAATATCCATGCTCTTTTGATTTTGTTTTTGACAGAGTCACATTTTGAGTGCAAAATCCTTCAGTTCCCCTTTTCACCTCAAAATGGGGTTTGATCCAAGTTAAGCAGGGGTCATGTTTACCTTTTGCCTGGTGACATGACTGATCCTAAACCCATGTATGCGAGTGGCCAGTGATCTATCTGTCCTGCTACTGTTTTGTGGTAAATGTTCACTGTATAAGAATCATTCTGATCTGTCCAATAAACTTAAGTTCTATTCACATTTTCTCTTTGTGATTTTATTGTACTTTAGCGCTGTATCCCTAGCTGTATCTAGAGGAGATCTATGATCATTATCATTCCCAAGTCCTTAAAGTAAACCCATTATCTGTCCCTGAAGACTAACCTTTGGCTTAGTATGAACCCAATCTGATTGTTAGGATCTCTTGTTGTGTCTCTTTACTGTTCCTTGGTTCATGGTAGGGTTAGCTTTGGTAATCCAGCAAGAGGGGTGTGATGATGCCAATCCAAGTACCTGGAAGTATGACCAACCTTTTGAAAGGTTTAGCCAGGGTTATCCCAGTGGAGATTTCCTTGGTAAGTAAGGGATATTTTCCTAATATATTTGAGTTTGAGTACAGTAAGTGATAAGAGCATGTCCCTAATAAGAGAGGATTGAGTTTCCTATGCAACAGGGAACAGCTTGGGCAGCAGTATACGGAGATGTCTTTTCCGCCCTGGAAATAGCTGTTAATGATTTTTCTAGGAAACCGGTGCAAATCTTATGATCTTTTAACAGGGCTCGGAGATAGCTTGGTTAGCTGATGGAGCTTTTGGCTTTGGAGATGGACAAGTTTACAATACATGTTTGCACTTAAGTCAGCTACTGAAAGCTGGTACCTCTTTAAAACCTAAATCTGGTAGGGATATAGGTTTATTTGGTTTAGGTGTTGCCACTGTAGAGTTTAACGAATGCTGGGCCACAAGGCTTTGTCCCAGAGTGTAGCAGGCAATTATGGCCCACCGCCAGGATCAGGTTACATGTGGGTGGATCACTGGCTTGCCTAATAAAGGCAACCTTTCTTGGAAATCTCATGATTGTATCCAAGCAGCTGTGAATTTGCTGGCATTTTCGGTAATAATTATTATGTGCACCTCGCCTACAAGCATCCATTTTTCCGCTGATAAATTTATCTGATTTCGAAGGTTGCCTTTTAGTGCTTATGTTTGTTTTACCATTCTTTCCCTGAACAGTAAAGAATTTGATTTCAGTTGGAATGGGAGTAGTTTATATTTATTTATCCCTGGATAGCAAAGGATTTCAGTTAAAAAGGGAGTAGTTTATATTTAAGGCGGTTCAGGGAGGCTTTGAGTTCGTAAAGCGTTTCGTGGTGAAGGGCCAATAGAACAAGGGGGTTGAAGAAGGTCATGCTAAAGAGTGCCAGTTCGGCCATGGACTCCAAAGTGGCAGATTGTGGCTGATTGGTGATTGATTCCATGACCAGGATGATAAGATTGGGGATCATGAGTGTGTCATAGATGAGCACGAAACCAATGATTTTGAAGTAAATTGTCCGTCTCTGTTTACATGTTGCCTCTTCCGGATGCATCTGCCTTAGGAGGGACTCATAAAGTCTAGCAATGCACGGATAAGTGAAATTCAACACCACTACTGGCCAAACAAAAGACACCATCAAGAGATGTCGGCACAATCCAACAACTGGGCTTCTCGATTGGATTGATGGATAGAAGGTGGCCATGAGTTGCACTCTTTCAAATTGCCCTTCTAACGCCACTGCAATCAAGAGCCCCAGCATCACCACCTGAGGAATAATAAGCATTGCCCACCACACTCTCAAGTTCACCTTCCGCTTGAGAAATATCACCCAGAACCTCAGCCCTGCCAGGAATCCTACGCTCACCACTGACAGCTGCAGAAGGAACGTAGTCACCACTCCCTCCCACTGCCCAGCCTGGGCATCCAGGGAACCACCCGAGCCAACGCCCATGTACACTGCCTCACCAATCTTGTAGAAGCACAAGATCAAGTCACACAGCGTCATTGTCAAGGCCAACTTCAGGTCAAGCTGTCGGATGTCCTGGCGTAAAATCATCCCCAGAGCAACCCCATTGCATATGAGACTCGTCACCATCATTCCCTGCAGCGCATATTCCAACATACCGCAGCGGATAGCCAGGCCAGTTATTATAGCAAAGGTTCGGAAAACAGTTTCCTCAGAATATTATTTGACAAGATAAACAGCTCTGCTTTCAAAGCGGCTGCCATGATGGATTTACTTTGGAAGAAACTGTTTGCCGTGGCAGATCAATTCCCGACCTTCTTATTCCACCCACCTTTGCAGTCTAGCCATCCATCGTTTCAGACACTCTCAATAAAAAATTAACCCATTCCACAGCTCGTATCGGCCAAGCCAAGGCTCTCATTGGCTACCACATATCCCAATTATTACAAATGCCAATCGAATAAATTTAATAATTGAGCTGCCCTTGAACCATCGCTTTGTAAGGGTTGATTTAGAATTTATAAAACCGATCCGTTTCATGGGCACCAATCTGATTAAAATAGATTCGCCAACCATTTCGCTTGAATAGCAATAATTGAAGCATACCCAGTTTAGGTGAGATCGTATCCACGCAAACTTTTCACAAGATCAACCCCACCTTTAATTCAATAACTTTAAAAAATTTCTAACCTTCGGGTGAACTGTTGAAATTTCAACCAATCACCTCCTAACCCACCCGGAAATAAGTCCGAGAACAACTTCACCCTGCAACTCATCAGCAACAAGTACCCCAGCTGTGCCACCGGTTGCTTATGGCGGGGAAGAACTTGTCAAAAGACGTATGGCTTATGGTTGATCTGAGGGGTACATAATATCTCCACCTCGCTCAAAGGAGCTTATAACTGTTTCAGCGGGAGGAAATTTAACCTAGGAAATTTCCGAATTTTCCAGGAAGGACCGGAAGCTCTCAAACTAGCCCACCTTAAAGGAGTCTCATAGATCAGCCATCCCGTTATGAGCTATGGGGTAAATTGACAACACGCTCCCGTTAAGTGGGGATGGCGCGAAATCGGATGAGGCAGTTATAAAATATGATCGCAGTCTATTGAAAAGGGTACACAGTCATCCTCCTCTTAATATTGGTCACTACAGGGTTCTTTATAAGGTGATTAAATCCACATGTCGAATCCTCACATTGCGGTAATTTCATCATGGATCTCAATCCTACTCTTCCAATTCGGGAAATCCAGCCAACTTCTTTGTGTACGAAGCAAATAGACTCTATATTGTTTATGCTTCCATTTTTGTATCTATCACTATACAATTATAGCCAGATGTACGACGATATTTATCCCTGTTCCATTTTTCATCTGAAAAGGTTAGAGCCACGGATACCGCGGGTTCCAGGAGCCTTGATCCGACTCAACCGTCTTCATGACAATCGGGCGAGTAATCTGGGAATAGTTTAAGTTACAGCTTGTACGTTCGCAAACGACCCACTCCAAATGGGCTTGGCTATTTAAAAGCACTGGTTTTCTCATAGGCGCTTCGGAGTGCTTTCAGATGAATTGGTTCAGTTCCGAAAGTGAGATGCAGTGGTTTTCAACCCTGTTGAGATAAACAAATTCAGAACGAATTGGTTCAATATCACAGCGAGTTTCAACTTACTCAATAAAACTTCCATTTATCTAGTCCATATTACAAAAATAGCCAATCACACAACAAAATCAAAGCCAAATACCTAATCCCAAAACTGTGACAGCAAACAAAAGCACTCCATATTCAAAAAAATACGAACCAGCCACATCCTGAAGCAATCTACATCATATGTGATAGTGATTGTGCAAAAAAGCGATATAAACAGACAATAGATTTGGTTCAGCTACAAAAGTGATATTTTCATATACAAAACAACCCATTTATAAAAGTGTTATACTTTTAGTACCCAAAATAGAAATCATGGCTTTCAGGAGTGAATCTACCAAGATCTGTTCAGGGACCACAGCATTGTTTCAATGTACCTGCTTCTAAATCTGACCATTCATAACTGAGCAAACATCTCCAACAGGAGCACACACTCAAATAAAATCAATACGCTGAAATCACCTTGCTTTTCTGTTTTTTAATAGAATTATAATTGCTTCTTTTTTAAGAAGTCTATACTAGTGACAAGAACTTTGATATTGCTGAGAAGGAATATCAGGAGCTACTCCAAGCCCAGGCTACTGAGCAAAGGAGCACACCTGCCACAACCCCTGTCTATACTCAACTCAATTTATGAGGCAGGCAAGTTGTATGCATCACCAGGCCCAGCACTGGGTGGCTTTCCCAACATCCAAAATGTGGAACCCCAAGATCAGGCCCAACCTGAGCCCATGCACCCTTGGAAGGCTAGGCAAATGTGGCCCCCTCTAACACAATCCAGCATTCACACACTATTTCAGGCCAATCAAATCAAGCTCTTCCTAATCCAGGTATCAGCATGCAAGTGGCTTCACAAGTAATACCTAATAACCAATGAGATTGTCCAGGAGATACCAAGCCTCAAACAGAGCAGCCTGGCCCTTTTGGGAATCACCACCTGCCTCCAGTTCACCAAGGGGGTAGCCAGGTGTGAACTCTATGCTATTGCAAAGAGGGGGGTGCCAAGCTTACCAAGAAGCCAAAGAAGCAGGTAGATTCCCAGCTCAAGGGTTCTCATCCCATCATGCCTGCCCTCCTCCAGCAGGGCCCCTACCTCTGAATGACTGAGGTCTGATGGCTACTTGGGCTCCATGGCATATCTATCACCTACTGTACTGCACAGCTCAGGATGCATGGGGTTGTTGTTGATACCTTGGTTCTGATCAACCACATGGGTGAGGAGTGGTATAGTGGCTCTGATTTACCACACAGCCCAGTGTTGAGCAACTTGGGTTATTTTTGGTATATTCAAAGCTACAGATAGATGTTAGCCTTGCCAGTTTACTCTACCTGGTCCTATGAAAAGCGCTACAGACTACAATAGAATAGAACTTTAAGATAATTGCATTTATTGGGACTGGAGTACAATCTAGCCAGCAGCTGCAATCTATCCATGTGTAACTAAGAGCTTGTTATCAACTTTCAGGTATCTTTATCTATATACTGCAGCAACCCTTGTTCTTTCAGAAAGTTCTCAGTGGCTACCTTTGCAATAGGTCCATTGTTGCTGGCTGTGCCCATCCAAATTGGCTGACTGTTGAAAATTGGCGTACACTGGCAGATTCAAAAGAAGAATTAGGATGCAAGGGCACACACTCACTATGTGCCTTTGAATGTGAAGATTCAGAAGACATTGACCAATTTGGATTGTAGTAGTTACTTTATTGGGTCCTATACAAGTAGGTAAAAATTCTGCCCCTTGGCATTTACTGCCAACACCTTATATAGAGGTATTCTCATATTACTAATCACCAGTCACTGGCAATGTCTTCTAGGACATTCCAGCGCACTGTAGAGTCTGGGTTGGGTTGACAGAAAAAGGGACAACCTCCTATTTTAGGGCGCAATCCTGCAATGCCTAGCACAAGGACACCCTCTTCTAGCACATTAATCAGTTATTCTTTTTAAGATATTCAATCACTTCCATATATAGTTCTTAGCAGGGAGTCAAACAGGCCATTCAAATCAATCCTGGCGTCTTGGCGCTATTTTCTCTCCAAGCTGGTGCCTTGGTGCTCAATGTTAACTATGGCAGCGCTCTGGCGCTTGCAATTAATTGTGTTGGTGCCTCAGCGCTTGATGTAAATTATTTTGGTGCTCTGGCATTTGCAAATAATTGTACTGGCATCCCAGCGCTTGATGTAAACTAGAGCTGCACTCTGGCGCCAAAAATATTTAATCCCAGCGCCGTGGCGCTTGTTATTTAAGGTGGCAGCGGCATGGCGCAATATTCCTTGGCAACAATGTCATGGTCCACTAATTATTTATTTAATATATGATAAGTTGACACTAATTTCTGGAAGAGTAATTGATTGGCCCTAGTTAAATTTCCATAACCGCTTAATGAATTAAGCTTTCCACAATCCCTGGTTAACAATTCTTCATATATCCCCCCACTTGACCAGGGCTACCCTTCATTCTTTTCCTCATGAGTGCCCCCAATAATAACCAACCTTCCTTGCGCCAAGTTTATCAAGACCTCATGACTGGTATGACAGATGAAGATTGTAAGGCATTTATGTGAATGTCGCGCTCTTCTTGGGTCTGTTTCCTGAACCAGCTACTTCCCGTTAGCAGTTGTCAGTTGAGGGCCCAGGACTGTGATACCACAGTGGTGGGGTCAGAGCGCAGCGCAGACACACATATTGAAGGGGAAGGGGAGATAGACTCTATTTTTGCGGAGACTGAGGCGCCCTTGATCCAACTTCCTCACCTTGGCTTCGAGGATTTACAGGATTGGTCTGACAATATCATCCTTGAAACTGCTTCCTCCCTGCTTTCAACGCCTTCCACATTACCTCATGCTTGTTGCAACTTCAAACAGTTGCCCTCTTCCTACCCTGCCATCATCAATTGATTTGTGGTAAGCCACCACAAAGAGACGTTATACATATATGTCCAAGCATTGTTTGCTGAAGACAACGCTGTAACGCCAATCTGCTTGGGCGCTTGTTACCACAGTAGCTACAAAGTGGAGTGGCTAATTGGGGAGGTTGACCTCTGTCTGCATGTCACGGCCAAAGATACCAGTGGATTTTCTTTGCAGAAGGTCTATACCATCATCCAGCATAACCAATATGTTTGTGAGGCAGCTCACATCTGGGCATTGGAGCAGTCTGCTGATCCTGAGCTTACCTGTACTCTTGGGCTGGACCTTCAGGCTAATGTGCCCTGTTGCTTCTCTTTGGCCTTGCGTTTGTTTGTGCAGGCAGTGAGGGACAACAACCCCCAGTTGTATCTTCCCTTGGCCGCGTCTGTTGCCAACTTCATGTGGTACCCTCCCAAGGTGTGTTCTTCCGGTGCTGTGGGTTTTGCAGGGCATTGCCTCAAACACTTCTGCGGGCTAGCTTATCAGTCAAAGGTATCCTTGCAAGCATGTTACTCCTACATGGAGGATGTGCTGCTTGACTGTCTAACTATAGGCTCTGCCTTCTCTGCTTATGGTGGGTGGGGACGTCTAGTCAACAAGAGTAATCTTTGGTTGCCTCTGTGCAGTTGGACTGGTATGTCCTGCAATTCTCAATTGGCGTGGTGCCAAATGTTGATGGCTCTTGCCTTTGTCTGTAACCAAATGGACAATGATGAATACAATTTGGTAGCTCCTCTTGTTCCCCTTTCAGCATCAAAGCGCCCTTGTTCCGCTCCCAGTTGTTGTTCCATCCCCTGTCTTCCCGCAGGCGGCGTCCCTTCTGCAGGTACCTCAAACAGGCCTCCAGGTAATGGCTCTCCTACTTCTGGCTCTGAGCGTCATTCCCCTGAATAGTCTAGCAATAAAGCATTGCTTCCTTATTTTTATTTATAATTATAATTAATTCTTTTTATTTCTTGTTTTTCTTGGTTCCTCTCCTTTTACTCTCCCATTTACTTAGTTCTTGTAGTTGTATCATTTTATTCTTTGGAAGGGGGATTCTTTACAAACTTCCTCAGGAACGTTGTGTGTACCTGGTTGATTATTTGTCTGTCCTTAACCTCTTTAATAGTATAGGCGTCTGTGGACGTCCAGGAGATGATTTCAAATGGGCCTATGCATAGGGTGGCCAGTTTGTGTGCTCTGCCAAATCCATGTGTCTTATGGAAGAGCACCCAGTTGCCTACTTGGAACTCTTGGAGAGGGGCCCAGCAAACGTTATCTTTTTCCTGACTCTTTATCTTCTTGGCCAATGCATTGAAATAGGCTTCTGAATGTAATTGAATTAGTGTGCAGGCAAGCCTTTGCTGGTACACATGGGGTGACTGGTTGTCTTCTTTACCAATGCAGGAGTAAAGAATGGGGGTGACATGGGGTGCCTGCCATGTAAGAGTTGAAATGGCAATTTCCCTGTAGAGGAGTGAGTGGCAATGTTGTAGGCAAAGATAGCTGGCAGCAGGAACGTGTTCCACTCAGCGGGACGGCTAGCAGCCAATTTCCTCAAGATGCCTACTAAGGTCCCATTAACTCTCTCTACCATTCCATTTGACTCAGGGTGGTAGGGTGTTGAAAATACTCCTTGGATTCCCATAAGTTCATTAAGCTTGGTCACCACATGGGAAGTAAAGTTGGTGCCATTATCAATGAGGATAACTTGGGGCAACTGTGACGTAATATGATCTGTTCAAGTAGGAATTTTGCAGTAGTGTTAGCACCTAAGTTGTGCACCGCTTTTGTTTTCACCTATTTGGTCAAGTGGTCTATTGTAACAATGATGTATTTAGTGCAATAGTTGCTGACTGGCAAGGGTCCTATGACATCAATTGAGACGGTGTGCCAAGAAAAGTTAGGCCAAGCTAAGTGGTAGGATGTTGACTTTTTGAACGGCTTTTCCCCTTGGCATTCTTTACAGCAGCTCAGCGCTTCTTGTACGTCAAAAGCCATGGCTTCCCAGAAGTATGTGGTTTTTAGTTGTGCAAGTGTCTTCTGGAAGGCGCCATGCCCTATTGCCTTATTAGCGCAAACTATTAGATCAGCCCATTCTGATGGTCTGGGCATTATTCTTATTCCTTCTAAAGTGTGTTTCAATATACACCCATTCTTGATTTCAGTGTCTTCCAGCAGCCTATCTAGTGTGTGCTGGACTTCTGCAGGCTTGTCCTGGTAGTTGCCTGCCAGCATCTTATTGTAAAGTAGATCAGAGACATCATCCAGGTGGGCTACTGTTGATAGCTGAGATAGTCCATCCACATTCTGATGTTTGACACCTGCTCTATGTGATATTTCAAAGTTGTAGGCCTGGAGCTTTAGGGCCCATTGTGCTAGGCGCCCTTCAGGTTCTTTTAAGTTCTGGAGCCAGCGTAATGATGCATGATCTGTGATTACTTTGAAGTGAACACCATGTAGATATACACAAAATTGTTTGTATGTGTATATTACTGCCAGGCACTCCTGTTCAGTCACAGTATAGTTACGCTCATGGATGTTCAGAGTTCTGCTGCATTAGGCTACAGGGTGTTCTTCACCATTGAAATCCACCTGGGAAAGCACACCACCCACAGCAGTCAGTGAGGCATCCATTTGAACAATGAATTCACGGCTGAAGTCTGGGTATCACAGGATTGGTCTGTTCATGAGACTCAAGAATAGGGTGTCAAAGGCTTGTTGATAGTCTGGGGTCCAGTCAAATTGCACATCACTCTTCAGCAAATGGAAGAGGGCCTCTCCCTTTCTTGAGAAGTCTTTGACAAAGCATCAATAATAACCAATCATGCCCAGAAACACCTGGACATCTTGTTTGTTGGACGGCACCTTCATTTTCTCTATGGTCTCAACTTTGGCAGGCTGGAGCCGTAATCCTTCATCATCAACCACAAAGCCAAGGTATTCAAGCTGGTTCTTAAAGAAGTGGCACTTCCTGGGGTTGACCTTAAGGTTAGCAGCTGCTAGGCGCCAAAAAACCTCCTCAAGGTGTTGAAGGTGATCAGAGAATGTCCGTGAAAAGACATTGATGTTGTCCAGATAGACTAAAACACAGCTCAGCTTGAGATCATGAAGCATATCATCCATGGCACATTGGAATGTGGCAGGTGCATTACACAGTCCTTGTAGCATTCAGGTAGGTTGAAAAAGACCTTGACTAGTGATGATGGCGCATTTTTCTTGCTCCTTGGGAGGTAATTCAATCTTCCAATATCCAGAGATTAGATCCATTGCAGAGAAGAACTTAGCGCCTCCCAGGCAGTCAAGCACATCATCAATACGTGGGAGAGGATAGGAGTCCTTCTTAGTGATGTTATTGAGCTTGCAATAGTTAATGACAACATGGTTGCTCCCATCTTTCTTCTTGACTATGAGTACTGGGGACAACCATGGGCTCTTGGATGGAACAAGTAGACCTAATTGGACCAGCTTCTCTATTTCCTCATCTACTGCGGCGTCAGAGGCACAATAACATTGTATGGTACAAAGGCAGATAGTGCGTTCCTTGCCTGTGTCAATGTGGTGGAGTGTGTTAGTGCACACCCAAGATTGAAGTCATCCTTGGCAAATATCTCCTTGTATTTCTTGAACAGGGCAAGGGCTGTGTCCTGTTGGGCAACAGTGAGTCCTTTACAAATTGGGATGAGAACTCCTGGCATAGCTGGGAGACCTCTTCTCAAATGATTTCCTTGATATGGTTGTCATATTGTATGAAGTTGTCTCAAAGTGCCAGAACCTCGGCCTTGGCAGCATTAGCAATATTACTGGACTCCTCATTCTCCTGCCAAGCAAGGTGTTGTACCTTGTTGATATTGTCAGTATTGTTGGCAACCTTCTTGTTCAGGTCACGCAGGCAACTACCTTGTTGCTCCAGGGATGAGTCATGCTTGGCAAGAAAGTCATCCATGTTGCTCTGGGTTATGTGAGCCCCCACTACATACTGTTCAATGGCTATGGCGTGGCGGGTAACGTCCTGAGCCCAGGCGGGCCCCAACCCAAAATTCTTCAGAGTCAATTCTATGATATGGACCAAGCAGCTATTTAGCTGGTGGGTGAGGTCCTCCAGCTGACAGGCCAGAGTGGCTTAGTTTTCCTTGTTGGCTTGAGTGTAAGCTTGGATCTCCTCAAACCTGGAGTCCAACTGTTATACTAGCCAGTCCTGGTAATGGTGTTGGCGCTCCACATACGTAACCAGGTCTCAAAGCTCCAAATGATGTCAGGCTTGTACTCCCAGTAGTTGATGTAGCGCAGGGTGGACAAATCCTTACAAGTAGTTGATTGCCCTCTTGAGGGTGGGGAAACGTTCTAGGCTCCCTTCATCAGTTGCCAGATAACTACAAAATATAGCCAGGAGGCGTTGAACCTCTGGGTGTTGGTGGAAGAGGGACAACTGAGTGTTGGTGGGCTCCTGGCTAAGCTTATATCTGAGGATAAGTCCAGAGGCCACTGATTCCAGGTCTTGGCAATTGACCAGGGTAAGGCGTGCCAGCAATACCACAGAAACTCCTGTGTATTATCAGGAAGGAAGTATGGGTAGGTCTTCTATGTTGATCACATCCTCCTGCTGACAGAAAAGCTGGTCTCTCTTGACGTCACTGGTTTCCATTACTGATTAATGTTCCCCAAATCCAGTTAGGTCTTTGGGGATAAAGGGAAGCACATCAGACTTGGAGACAAAGATTGGTCAGAGTGTGTGGTGCCCCTGTAGTGAGCACCACTTGTTGAAAATTGGCGTACACTGGCAGATTCAACAGAAGAATTAGGAGGCAAGGGCACACACTCACTATGTGCCTTCAAATGTGAAGATTCAGAAGACATTGGCCAATTTGGATTGTAGTAGTTAACTTTATTGGGTCCTATACAAGTAGGTAAAAATTATGCCCCTTGGTGTTTACTGCCAATGCCTTATATAGGGGTATTCTTATATTACTAATCACCAGTCACTGGCAATGTCTTCTAGGACATTCCAGCGCACTGTAGAGTCTGGGTTGGGTTGGCGGAAAAAGGGACAACCTTCTATTTTAGGGTGCAATCCTGCAATGCCTAGCACAAGGACACCCTCTGTTAGCACATTAATCAGTGATCCTTTTTAAGATATTCAATCACTTCCATATGGGTCATTATTTGTTAGATTAATCTGTTTCCTATTAACTGTGCTACTTAAAACTTTAAAATTTTGTTTTAATTTTCTTATCAATAAATTTAAATAATTACAACAATTTAATCAAAATAAATCTTATTTAATTCTTATAATATAAAAACCTATATTAAATTAATCATTTTCTACTTACAGCTAAATTAAACTGTATTAAAAGCTAGTAACAATCTTATTTCATATACCATTATTTCTTGAAAGCTGATTAGTACAAAATGACATCATTCTAAAAAGAGCAACCTAAAAATACAATAAAAACTGATATGATGCTTTTTGTTGAAAATCAAATTGTTGCCTAAAATCTTAGCTTTTTTAAAATATTTAATTTAAAATATAATAATTTTTGAATCCCTCTTTTTAAAAAGAGGGCAGATAGCTTTTTTGCATATTTAATAAATATTAAATAATTTTGGTTTTTTAAAAAAAATCTTGTAAAAAGTTAAAAAAAAACTAAAACTAAAATTAAAACTGAACTTTTATTGAAATTTCAGTGATCTCATTTAGCATAAGTAATTTATTCTTAAGTTAGATTTTATAGAAAATATATAATAAGAACTTATAAGAGAGTAAAAGTTTTTCTTTTCAAAATTTTAAGTATTTAATATTAATAAAATAGCTTTATATAACTATTTAATAAAATTATATTTTTATACTGTATGCTAGAGATAATATGTATAAAAAATTCAGCCATAAAAAAGAATTTATCAAAATATTGCTTTATTTAATTAAATTTTATAAAGGTTAAAATTTATTTGAACTAAATGGAAAATGATCTTTATCATTGTATCTATAAAAATAAGATGTAAATTTAATTATACAAGCAAATATTTATATGTGATTAGAAAAACATTTTTGTTTTGATAGATTTAAAATATATAAAGTTCATTTTTTAAGAACTGTTAAAGGTTATAATAAACTTAAGTTTATTTAAAAAAGGTTTTTGAGTTGGTTACTAAAAGTAAGCTAGATAATGATTTATACTTTAAATTTAGTTTACTGATTAAAATATCATACTTTAAGAGTTAATTAGCATATTTTATTTCAAATAATATTTTATAAGCTTACATTCAAAGCCACTTCAAGATACTAAATTGGTATTGAAATATAAAGTTGCAGCACAATTCCAAAAGCTGAGATTAAGGGCTTTCTAATGATACTAGTTTGAGCAAGATTGAAGTACTATTTGCGGAAATATCAACAGTTAACCAGAATATAAAAAGGGGTAAATAAACAATGATATCAGACTTCAGGGGTGATATTGATAAATTAAGGAGGTCAGTTGGGGGTCAGTTGGGGATTTATGCCTGTAGTGCAAAAGCTCAGCTAACATGGTATTTAAACAGCTCAACTTTACAGAAATTTACTTTACAATCTACACCTTTACTCCTCTCTGATAACTGCACATCTATTTCCAAGCAAGAACTGCCTGAACCAAGCCAAGGAACCCAACCACTATCATTATGGAACCTATCAAGTTTGCACCTCAGATGACACCCTTCTTCTCACTGGGGGCTTCTACTAAGAGAGAAAGAATCTCTATGCTTAAACAAGCATTCCTTTTTACTGCTGGCAGTGATCTTAACAGCTTTGTTGAGCATTTCTTATTAAAAACAGAGTTTGGAAAAAGTACCTTCTTACCTGTCATACAAAATTCTAAGACAGATGATTTCCTTAACAACCTAAAGGAATTGATGTCAGAGTTCCCTGCCAAGCACCTTCCTTCCCTAAGAGCATTGGTTACATCAAGCTACAGTCTGAAAGAGCTTTGGGATTGTGGATTTAAAATGACAAAAAATGAGTATTCATATTCTAAAAAAATAAAAATGCTAAAAAAGCATCATTAAATTCAAAAAATAAAAAAGGAAAAAATGATTCAGTAAAGAAAGAAAACATAAAAAATATTTTAAAACATATATTAAAAAATTCATTTCCAACTAGCCAATTCACTAAAAAATCCCCTGGATTGATTTATAAAGAATTACAAAAAGAGTTGAGTGAATACTCAACTAAAATAAAATACTCATTATTGAAAACAAAAAAAGAAATTAACAAAGATATGAAAATAAAAAACAATATTTCTATTTCACTTTCCACTTTTTATAAGCTTATTCCTAATAATATAATTAAAAGCAAAAAGCAAACTGATATGTGTAACATTTGCAACTTAAAAAAGTCATTAGAAATGAAGAAAAAGGATTTGAGTATAAAGAAGTTGCCATTGCCTAAATCTATTAAAGAAAATTTGGAATCTATTGACCTACATGAAAAGTTTTATAAGCATCAAAATAAAGAATATATTAGTGATATAAATAATCTTGATAATAATTCATGTGTTATAGTAATAGACTATAAAGAAAACTTTAAAATAGGTGGGGGTCCTATAGAGACAAATAATTGTTTTTATGAGAAAATACCTATTTTTTATTAGGATTTGCAATTGCTTTTAAAGAAAATGAGAAAATTAAATATGAGTATCATGACTTTTTATCTGAAATTTTATCTCATGACTCTTTATTTTCAGGTCAGTGTTTGATAAGTCTGCTTAAAAATAATAAATTTAAGAATATTAAAAATATTAAAGTTTGGACTGATAATGGTAATCATTTCAGATCTTATGAATTCTTATATTATCTTTTTAAAGAGGTACCTAAAATTATAAAAGAAACAATTAAGTTTAATAGATTTGTTGAGTGTCATGGCAAAAGTATTGTTGATGGTCATTTTGGTGTATTATCTAAAATATTTAAACAAAAGGAAAATGAGATGTATATAAAAAATATAAATGATCTCAAAATGGTTTTTGAGAGAGAGGAAGAAAGAAAGGGTCTATATGAGACACTTGTAAATAATTCAGATGTTTCCCAAAAAATCTTTTTTCACATCTATGATAGAAAATCTAGGCCTAAAAAAGCTGGCTTGAAGTCAAAGCATTTTATGTTAATCTTTCATATTTAATGAAAGATGGCAAGCTGTATGTTTCACCTTTGACATTTGAGGATGTTAAGGAGTACTCCAAAATAAATTATTGTGCAAAGTTCTGCACAGATGACAGAGAAACAAAGAGAGCTGATACTACTAAAGGATTAGTAGGACATGTTCATGAAGTTGGACGCATAACAAAAACTTATATTTCACATAGGGTAAATAGTCTTTTAAATACAACAACTTTTTTTCTAAAAATAACTAAGAAATTAGTTATATGAGCCAAAGATAGGGTAATGGCAATTATAGCTTTGGGGCTGCTATTACTCTCCCATGCAACTCATATATTTAATTCTTGGCTTATTAAAATAGAAAAAAGGGTTTTAGCAAAAAATACAGCTAATAGAAATAAGATTTATTTCTATTATTTGTATATTTTACACTATTAAACTTTTCTTCAGTAAACTAAGCATTATACTAATGTTCAAAAAACATAAGTTTATGACTTAAATGATACCAAAGAAGTTAAAAGGCTTTGAAATGCTTAAGCTGGCGCCTTGGCTTAATCTAAAAAATAATGACCCATATATAGTTCTTAGCAGGGAGTCAAACAGGCCATTTGAATCAACCCTGGCGTCTCAGTGTTATTTTCTCTCTAAGCTGGCGCCTCAGCGCTCAATGTTAATTATGGCGGCGCTCTGGCACCAAGAATATTTAATCCTGGCGCTGTGGTGCTTGTTATTTAAGGTGGCGGCAATGTGGCACAATATTCCTTGACAACAACATCATGATCCACTAATCATGTATTTAATATATGATAAGTTGACACTAATTTCCAGAAGAGTAATTGATTGGCCCTAGTTAAATTTTCATAACCGCCTAATGAATTAAGCTTTCCACAATCCCTGGTCAACAATTCTTCACACTGACCTTGACATTTTTGCTGATACTGGCCTTTACAAGGCATACATGTCAGCTCAGCTACAGCCTACGCTCTTCTTGAGATAGCTTACTGGTGATTGACAATTGGCTGTATCTTTACACACCTAATATGGCACTAAAAAACTATACCATATTTGGTTGCTGCTTATAAATGGTCCTAAATTTATACTCCTACCTGAGAGGTAGAATGCTGGTATTCCTGTTCCCCCCTTTAGGATTTAATCAGTGATTCTTTTCTGGATGGCAAGCTTTCTGCTTATTAATATGCCAGTTCAAATTAGGGGTTATATACAGTATAATAGCTGACTTGATCCAATATCAACTCAAGGATTATCTGCCATGTAATAATGACCCAAACCAATAAGGAACCAAATTATCCTCCATGTAATGCTGACCTGAACATGGTATTTCCTAGCCTTTGGCACATCACTTGTTTGATATACACATAAACACCTTTCAGGCTGGGTGGGGCTGAGTTGATACAACATGCAGTATGATGGAATGAGAGAGATATTATTGATGATCTAGTGATTACACAGCCTGTAATCAATGATAAGTACTATGTCAGCTGACAACTATATGCTGTATAATAGCCATAGCAACTATAATAAACTAGTGATTATACAGCGTATAATTACTACAATTAATATAATGATAATATAGTGATAGTACGGTGTGTAACTGATAAAGATATGGCTGAAATTATTAGCCTTATCATTTGTTGTCAACCGGCCTAATATTACATTTCCCCCTCTTGACCATAAATAGGGAGGGTAAGAAGAGAATCAGGCATTATGGCTTTCTCAACCACCTCTTCTTGACTTAGTAGCAAGAATGAGTACCAGAAGTTCTTGACAACCATGTCAGAGGAGCATCATAAAGAATTCAACCACCAAAGCAAGGAGGCACACTGTCTCCAGTTTTATGGTTGGCGTTTATTGCAAGCCCATGAAAATGATATTTGTTCAGAGTTATCCTTGGCCACCACTTTGGCAACAAATCCCTTTCAGCTCCCCATCTTGGCACAAGATTTCAAGCAGGAAGGCCATCTTCCTTTGGTGGTTGGGGATGCAAAAAGAGGCTTTCTCAGTGGACCTGGCTGCTTGGCGGACAAGAGCAGTTGTTACCTAGCTTCATACAGTACCATATGCTCCTGATCCTACCTTTTTGGGTAGTTTTGTTCTTATGTATGACCCTGATCATGCAGAATTTAAGGTCATTAGTCTATTCCAGGGGTATGAGTTCTTAAACAAGTTCCTCTTTGTGCTCCTGTCTTGTGAGCAGGTGGTGGATGTTCCCGCCTGTCTCTAATTCTTGGAGCAGTACCACCCTCCTGTTGTTTTTTTTGTGGCTCTTTGTGAGCTGGCCTGGCCTTTGGAGGGGGTCTTGGTAGAGCCACCTTGTTCTAATGTGGCATTGTATGTCAAATATGCACAGGTGATTGACTTTAATTGTGCAGTGGTGCAGGTCTGGTCTCATGCTTGGGGGCCCAGTCCTAATTCCACTTGCAATGGAGACTTTGCTATACCAATAGCCAACACAATTGGTTGGCCAACATTATCAATCTCATCCTGAAGAAGCTGGAGACAAGTTACTATGACTGTATAACAGTCACTATTGAGTATTTAGCCAAATAAATGCTCCAAAATATAAAGTTATCTCTGTTTTTCTGATTATTGCATGTAGATAGGTTGGATTGGAAGTCTTAAGGTAAAGATTCCTGAATACTGGATATCTAGGTTTGATAAAAGAACAAAAGGCAAGATTGGCCAAGTCAATCTGGGAGACTGGGTGTCTCAAAAACGGTTTAATTAATTGGGAAGATTAATTAATAAATACACAGTAATATAATTAATGAGGATTTAATTATATTGGTTAAATTGCCTTGACTGTTTCAAGAAGTTTGGCTAAGGTTAACCATAAGTAAACCCCCAAATTTTGGGTTAAAAGCGCCGCTTTGGCAAATTCATTGGGTTAGAAGCGCTGCCTAATTGATTTGAGAAGTGCCAAGGCACTGCCTGGGGAAATTGCTGGGTGCCGTGGTGGCGCCTGGTTCAAGTTTTGAAGCATTATAATGGGTTTAAGGCAAAAAAACCATTAAATGTGAAGATAACTAAATAAAGACTAGGATGCCTAGAAATTCAGGATTAATCAGCTGGTTCCCAGTTGGAACATTAATAGCTGAGTTTTGGGATGTTTAATCCACAGGGTTTTGGCGCCAGGAGCTGAGGAAGCTCCATGCTGAATTGGTACATTGGGATGAATGGAGTCAGGTGACTTCTTCCCATTATAGGTTGATTCTCATAGGTTGAGAAATATTGATGATCTTTTAGGTAAAGATCTAGGTTTGAATGACTCAAATGTCATAGACCACGTGAGATGAATCTTAGGTTGATTCAGGAACCGGAGGGGTTTTCAGCCAAATATGCCCCAAATGGTATATAAGCAAAAACAGCTAAACTTTAAATAAAGATATATTGTCAATTTTGACGCTTTACCCTCAAATACCTTTTCAATTATTATGTCTTCTTTGTTAAATTTTGAAAGGGCCAAATTTGGAGTACTTTGCTTGAAAACTGCTGCTGCCAGGAAAGAGGTTCCTACAAGTTTATTAGAGGAAGCTTGGGCAAGCTTGGAGGTCATCAAGACTGTGCCTGAGGAGTCCTTGATGGAAGTAAAGGCTGTGTTTGAAGATTTATACTCCAATTAATTTGCAAAAGAAGGGACTCCCGCCCAAGGAAACCAAATCTATGTATGGGATTCCTGGAACCTGTTAGTAGGATGGGACAAAATCTTACAGCAAGTGAAAGCAAAGGCAAATCATGAAATAGAGGCTTTAGGGGCAAGAGAGGAAAAGAGTTTTGAGATCATGGCCTGTTGGCAGGATGATAACAAAGTGTTGTCCCATAAAATTGTCTCCCTGGAGACAAAGCTCCTCAAAGCTTTGTCAAAGAAAGGTAATACCAATAAGAGTCAAGGGCAGGATAATGGCGGGATGGAATGGTTGGTCCTGGATCTGTCACAGTTACCCTTCCTGGTATCTCCCCCATATGGCTTTGTTGGGTAACCTTTTCCTGGTTTTCAAGTCTTTGCTTTCTTTTGGTTCCTTGGCCCAGATGCAGGCTATCTTGGAGTACTACTATTATGAGGGGTTGCATTGCCAGTGGGACCTTCTGGCTGACTATCCCTCTGAGGGGTTATTGTGGAGTGCCTGGTGTTGGGGGCGTGCTTCCCTATTGTGTGTGGTCTGGGTCGCCTGGCAGATGGGGAACTGGCCTTGACTGCGCCCATCATGCACTGGGAGTGGCTCTCCCCCAAGGCGCAACATATGTGGCTTTGGAACGTTGTTGTCTTTCATCAGGTGGTGGCCAACCATGCTTTTGGTGACTATGTGGAGGCTACCACTCATCACGTTCCTGAGGAGCCTGAAGAGGGCACTCAGTAATAAAGTTTTATAGGACTAGTCATTATCCAATATATCACACTTTTCTTATTTTTATGCTTTTCTCATTATATTTTATATAGTATTTCTGTTTTACTTATTTTTTATGGCAATATCAAAGTGTTTAATTAGACCCTTATTTTGGGGTACAGAATGGGCGTAAGAACTTTGAGTGTACTGGGTTGAATATGTGCCCGCTATCCTTATCTTTGATAATGTAGGTGTCAGGAAAGGTTTTCTCTATGATCTCAAAAGGGCCTACCCATAGCTTGTCTAGTTTGTGGGATGTACCTGCACCTCATGTGTTGCAGAATGTGACCCCCTCTTCTACCTCAAAAGAGGGCAAAAGGGCTCTATTGATGGAGTCTCTCTCAAATCTGGCATGGTTCTTAATAGCTGTGTTACTAAAAGCAGATGCCTGCAATTTGATGAGAGTATCTGCTAGTTTACTCAGGGAATGATTGTAGGAAAGTTGTCCAGGGTCACCTGTGGCTGAGTATAGGACAGAAAGAATGGCAGGGTGGCAGCCATACATCAGTTGGAATGGTGACACTCCAGTGGTCAAGTAAAGCAAGGTGTTGTATGCAAACACTGCTGCTCCTAAGTACATTTCCCAGGAGGATGTACAAGACAACACTAATTTCTAGAGGATCTGAGTTAAGGTACCATTGGCACGTTCTACCATTCCATTGGTTTTGTGATGATAAGGGATGGAGAGTACCCCACAAAGTCCCATGAGGTTGTTCACTCTTGATATGACAGTAGGACACACTATCTCAAAAATGCCATCTCAAAAAACGCTATCTCAAAAAACACTATCTCAATTTTATAGTAAAAACAACATTTTGATTTACAGCATTGCAACTAAGAAAAAACAGGTTTTAAAATTTTGGATTTTTTGAACTCCAAAAAAAACCAAAAAAAATCCTAAAAAATAAAATTTAAAAGAAATTTCTAGGCTTAAAAAGGCCTCAGGATTCCAAATCTGCAATAAAAATGGGGTCAATTAGAAACAACAAGGCTGTGTAAAGTCCAAAAGTTAAAATGTACCCAAAAACAACCATTTTAATCTATTATAACTATAAAATACACTTTAAAATAAGCATAGAACTGTACTAAATTAATATATATAAAAGTGAGTCTGCCTGTTTGTAATGTCACCTCAAGTGGGCTCAAGCTGTAAGGGATTTGACTGAATTAATTTTTAGTTAAATTTGATTTTAAAAGTTGATTGTTAAGCCAAAAGCTCAATTTGGCTCATCCTTACATTCAATCCCTTACATGCATCATTGAAAGTACACAAATTGAATTCAGTAGAGTGTGGGCTAAATCATGTTGAACTGAAATATAAGACACTTGAACTTTAATAACTTTGTATTTGATTACTTGCATTTTAAATTAGTGGCTAACCCCATTCAACCATATCAAAGTGGCTTATCTTTCTAGATTACCCACCTCTAGAATGGGTGGATTAAACCTGGAAGAGAAGCAGCAATTGTTTTAGATTGTTTTATATGATTGGATGGTTATGCTCTGTGCTGAGGATTGAATCGATGACGAAAAGAGAGCTTGGTCAATTTAAAGCGATACAGTTTAAATTATAAATATAAATATTAGTTTAAAGAAGGAGATAGTTGGCTTGGACATTTTGAAATTCTTATTATTCAAGTGAAATAATAGAATATTCCAATTGGATGCATCACCTGATCCAACTGGCTACATATTGTTCAGAGTAGACCTTGCTTGACACAGCTTCATCCCAAAAAAACATCAGTGGAGTAAACTAACTATGATAAAACTATGTTTCCATATAATGATTTTCATAAAATTTAGAAGACGTAGATCAATTTTTCAGATGATTCCGATCAAAATGGTACCAAACATGATAGCTCTAGATGCTGAGATATATAGTTAAGTGCTGGAATCGGGTTCGCGTCATAATCAAAGGCTCGGACTCGATTTGATATTATCTAAATTTACTTTTAATACACACTACAAAAACTAAAATCAATGCATCTCAGTGAATACTAAGCCGATTTTGATGTCCAATAGCTTATTTAAAAGCTGCAGATCAGCTCTACATTTTTAAAGACATTAAAAAACCAAATACTAAATTTTAAAATAATTAGTTTAGACTTACTAAACTTAACAGTGATACTATACTTATTTAGGTTTAGTTTTTACTTATACTTGGAGTATACAATTTTAATTTTAAATTTAAATAAATATAATTGAAATTACTTTTTAATAAAGCAATTAAATAAAATTTTAATTAAACATGAATAAGTAATATAAGCCTAAAAGGACAATAAAATAAATTTAATTGATTTATTAACTTCAACTTTAATTCTGTCCTTGGATGGGGCAACCCCCTAGTACTAAATAAAAGTCAAAGAATGATAAAATTAAAGGAAATAAGAGAGAAGATAAAAAAGTGTTCATTGAGGAAGGGATCAGACATTAGTGAAAAGAGCAACAGAGATGGCCTGAAGATGCTCAAGCTTTTTATCCTTGGGATAATATGCAAGAACCACCTTGCTGATCTCTGTGTACTTTTTCACTACTTTGGTCTGCTTAGGGGGGTTGCACTTAGTCTTCATGCCAGTCTTGAAGAGCTGGGCAGAGATGGCCTTCTGGGGTTTGAGATGCACCATGATTTTGTTGAATTTGGGCTTCATATCCTGGACTCTTGTAGCAAACTGGCTATGCCACCCTTTGTGTAAATTCACTGCCACCTCTGGCTTTGGACCGCTCAATCTTTCCCCGTCGTACCAAGAAAGGTCCCAAAATGCCCGCCAAACCCCTCCATTTGTTGAATGATTTAGCTCACACGGTTGATGAGAGGTTTGTGCTGGCTTATCCTGTGGAATCCCTGCCTTTGGTTGCTCCTTCCTGGGAAGAAACCCTGGTTAATTTGGACTACCTATTAGCCTGGTGTTGTCCGTTTTTAAAAACTATCAGAGCCACCCAATCAGGTGTTGCCACATTGACGCTTGATAACCCAGTTGACCCCCAAATGTCTGGCATCCCTTCCAGCCAATCAGATTTGATTTTGGAAATTGGAGTAAAACTCTCCAGTCCCCCTGAGCCCATCCAGCAAAGTTTTGTACCTAGCCAATCAGGCTCACCCCCAACTGTCATGTGACCAGTTTTTTACAATCCATTCCTTTTAACCAAGCAAGGGGACTTTCAGTCCCCTACTTGTCTATTTTCCACTTACATTAAAGTTTGGAGTCACCTGCACTTTAATTTTCTTAATTTTGAGTTGCCTGGAACCAGTTGTGTCCCTAAAGCTCAAAATATTAGAGTGTAGCCCCTGCCCTAAGCTTACCTTTAGCCAGCCAGTTTCAAACCTGGCTTCTCTTCTGGCTCCTTGTACAAGTGTTCTTTCACTTAGTTGTTGTCTCTTTTGCCCTCGCCTTCAAAGTTAAAGTTTGATGCTCAAAATTTCAATTGAATTTTCCTATAATTTCTATTATTATCTTAAATTTTCTTTTAAAAATCATTGTTTTGAACCCTCTTTTGCTTGCAGTTATAATCCAAGGCCCCCAAGACAACAGCGAGGCTACCCAAACCCGTTCTGCTGTTTTCCCAAAGATTTGCCAAAGACTGCCCTAGTCTTGCCATTTTCTCTCCTTTTTCTCCAGAAACTATACCATCCTACCCCAAATTTTGTGCTGGTTCTTTCTATGATACTGCCAGCTCTTAAATTTGTTGTGTTTTCCCTGGCTCCGTTTCTCTTGCTTCTATGGTTCACCTCCCCTGACCTGTGGGGGAAAATCTCCTCATCAGCCCATCTGGTAGGTAGCAACCCTGCCAGTCTCTGGGACCTCCCCAGCAGTCTTCTCTTTTCTGAAGAGGCTGTGGTTAAGATCCTGACGTGTGACAATCTGGACCTGGACGTCGTGGAGCTTGCTTTGTCTAGTTCTGAAGACGTAGTGCCCCCCACACCTCCTCTCCCCTCCATGGTTCAGAAGAATGTGGTGCCCCCGGGTCCTCCAAGGTGGCCTCCCTCACTCCTACTTGCACTCTCTGGTTGCTCACTGGCCTGATTCTAATGGGTTTGAACACCTACTTCCCCCAGTTGTCCCTGGTGTCCTCCCTGTGGTCTCCTCTCCAAGCAGCCATCCCAGTTGCGCACTGGATGGCATCCTGGTGGTTTGTTGCACCGGGATGGGAGCCAAACTTAGTTAGTTTAGCCCCTCTCTCTCACACTTTGAGGAAAGATGTGGTCTTTATCAAACCATCTTTTACCTGCTTATAGAAGTTCCACTGGATTGAGTCACCGTCTTTTCTGATGTGGCATGCTCCTTGGAAAACTCCAACCCATTGAGTTTTCTAAATACTCAATGAAAAAGCAAATGCTTCCTGGTTGGTAAGTATATAGGGGTAGCAGAGGAGGGCATCATAGAAGGCATTGGTCTCCTTCTTTCTTACTAGGGCAAGGGCAGCAAAGCAATTGAATAGTCCTTGGCCTCTTTTGTGCCTTCTGCATTGATAGGCTCATGAAGATCTGAGCATTTCTGAAGGCGGCGGCAAGGTGCCTGCCAAAAGTGAAAGTAGCATCACCAGATGAGTTCCTGAAGTCTTTGATGAAGGAATTTTCCTGAGCCTGTTCAAAATTCACTACCAGATATTTGTGGTAAAGAAGGCTTTCTGGCTGCTTTTTGTTTGAGATGAGAGTGTTTTCTTTTTGAAAGATGGTCTTTTTCTTATGCCCTCTAGTCTCCTTGGGCTCCTCTTCTAATGTGAAGAGGATTTTGTCCAGTTTAGTCTTCAGAATATTGAGAGCACAGACATATGTGTCCTGCTTCTTATTTGGGAGAAAAAAAGACCAGGGGAAGAACCAGATTTTCCACCTGCCTGTGAATGTTTCAAAGCTGGCTAAAGAGCTTTGGGCAGGTGGAAAAGTGCCATCTAAAAGCCATGTTTTGCATTTCAACAGGTTGCACAGATCCTGGGAGGTAGCAAAACAAATAATGTGCTCATGGGCATTTTGGTTGTCATATTGAGGAGGAATCTCTGCAATTTGGAGGCGCCACCAACAGTGGCAAGTCAGGAGTCATTCAAATTGAGGAGGGCATCATTGACTACCTCAGTGGAGGTTTGATCTCTGGTGATTGGGATGACCTGGCAAAGAAACCAGAAAATCAGTTGATAAAAGGGGTCAAAAGGCTTGGTGCAGTCATGGCTGATAAAAAGGGATTTGAATCTTGTAAACCTGTTGTAATTTCAGGCTTACACAAGGCCTATAGGACAGAGCCCCCTGTAAGGGTAGAGCCTAACCCTGTTGTTCTGGGACTCACTTACTATTAAGTGAAGACTTGAAATAGATACATAGATAAAGCTTATTTATTAATAATTGAAATGTGGGGATTATATAGTCACTCATTCCATCTTCAGGATGAATAGAGGGCAACATAAACAGTCATGTGAACATTTGGGAAAGGTTCTATTGATCCTAGTATATCATGTGAGGGATCTACAGAGATCAGATGATACTGGATAAGTCTCAGAATAAGGTTTGAGTCCCTAGTTTCAGAGATATGAGCTCAACAAGGAAGGCACTGGTTTGGATCTTGATAAGAGAAAAAATGTATTATTATCCAGTAATAGAATCACAAACACTGTTGTATCTTTGGAAGTACTGAAGATTGGATCAAAGTAGAATAAGTTTTTCTAGGGTAGTTTTGCATGAAGAGTGTGATAAAGCAATAGCATTATTAGACTAAATATTGGTTAAGCCCAAATAAATAGCATTAATGATATTGTATATGTGGATCAAATTAGTACTAAGCATATCACAGTGAGATATATTAATACCAAAATTAACAACAAACCCATAGGTGGTGAGCCTTTCAGGCACCTGATGTTATCACATTTTTAATGCTATTGACATATTGGTTTTTTCTCTTTGTTACAGCTGAAGCTGTATCCTTTGTATAAAAAGCTGGCACCTCCCTTCTTGGATATTATAGAATAGCTGGCAGGGTATATGATGGGCACAGAAAAGGTGCCGTTTTGATTAAAGATATTATGGACTGTATTTAGATCCCAGAGCTCAATTTGCTCATCCACAGGAGCACCAGGCTCCTGCTCCTCTTTCTCTTCAGGCTCTGAGGTGGGATAAGAGTGGCAATTAAAGTTGAACAACTTCTGTTGGGGATCAGAGGGGGAGTAAACAAATGAAGAGTGAAGAGGGGTTGAGCTGATTTCCTCTGGTTCAGGTGATGGTGTGAGGGTCTTGGGGGAGCTTTAGCCTTAGATGGCTGCTTCTTTGGGGTTGTCTTTGTTTTTTTGGCCTTGGGATAAGTTGTCTTGCCCTTGGAGGCCTTGGACGCAGCTTTGGTGATAGGCTTGGGAGGCATCTAAAAGTGAAGTAGTATCAAAATATGGGGAATCTGAGATCATTTTTAAAGAGAAAAATCAGAATATTTTTAAAATAAAAGTATTTATTATTTTGACATGAAATTGTAGAGAAAGTCTTAAAATACATACCATCAAAATTTCAAAGTTTTTTGTTTGGGAAAAAAAATTCTTATCAGTAATGTAATTAGGCAAAACTTTGTGTTTTGACTGAAAACTTGCAGCCAGAATGGCGGTTTTAAAGTGGCGTAATTGAGATGCTGTAGCTCAAAAATATAGTGTTTTTGACCATTTTTTATATTAAATTAACAACTTTCTGGTGGAGCTACATCAACCAGGACAAAGAGTAAAACATGAATATTTAAAAACTAGTTTATAAACTGGGGTTAAAAAGTACCCAGTTGTTTAGAGGAGATCAAAAAATATATATAGGCAAAGTTTTGGACGGTTTCTATCAATTTTTAGTTAAGTGAGATTTGGCGCTGAATTGTACTTTTTAAAAATGAAAAGAAATAATTTCAAAAGGGGAATTGATATAGTTTAGCCTGGCTTCATATGTGATTTCCCCTTTTTTACCCCTATTCATTGTGCTTATCAAATCTATTGGGTGATATGAAATCCAGTGGAATTTGAAGTGACATAAATCAAAATGGCGTAATCACCCCCTTACATCTTAAAATCACTATTAAAATATTTTATTAAGGAAACCCTTATCAACACATTCATGTATAAATAAGTTATAAATTACATAGAAAAACTGTTTTTTTACCCAGCAATGACAATCACTAGTAGGACTATCATAGTGGTGTTATTTAAAGGTGTTTTTAGTATAAGTGTCTTGGATTAATACTATAGGAACATCTTCTGATTGTATACAACAGGCTTTGATTTAGTGCAGGAATAAGCTTTTTTAGTGTAAGATAATTAGCGTGATTTGAGATGGCATAAACACGCCCCACACTACTGTAAATTCAGAACCTGAACATAAAAATGTGGGATTGTCAAATCCTTGGTCCAAATTTTGAATCACTTTTGCGGGATGGCCTTTTTTAATTAAATTGAATTCTTTGTATTTTTATTTGAATATTTGAAAATGCGGGAACTCATAGACACTTTGCAAAGTTCAAGTAAAAATGCATATTTCCAATGGACAAAATGAATTAACTGAAATCAGATTTGAAGCGTTCAAATCCATCAACCATTTTCATTAAGTTTACTATGTTTTTTGAAATTGCGGGATTGTCAAATCCAAGAACCAAATTTCAAATCACTTTTGAATGCCACTAGTAAACTCAGATATTAATTGCAGGAACTGGAATCCAAATTTAATGTACAGTAAGCACACTAGGAAACACCAATCCAAATAAAGAAGCTCCACTCTGGATAAAATCAAATGAAAAATTCAATCTCACCAACCATGTTTAGACATAAAAAGTGATTAAACTTTAAAATCCTACAAAACTGGAAAGTATACAATACTATTCACTTCAAATCATGAATATAAAAGTTCTTTTACTATTCAAGGCTAACTCAAGAGAAAATAACTACTCACAACTAAACCAATAAATCCAAATAAATACATATTTAATCTAAAATATATTTTTTATTTTATTTTTATGGACTGTCAATTGCATTTCCAACCAGCTCCTGCACCAGCCTGCAGGGCAGCCCGTCCACAAGGGCGTCCCAGAGGGTCCAAGAACAGACCCAGAACCCAACTTGAGGGGAGTCATGCCAATACACAGGCCTCCCAAGGTGTCAGCGCCAGCCAACCACCTCCACTGTGTACCCAGTTGTCACCCGGCCCCACACTCTTGACCTAATAGTTGCTACTTCCTGCCCCAGCATTTTTGATACCTCCTATCAGCCATTGGCCACAACTGAGGAACCATCTGCACCTATTGTGTATTCAACCATTGACAGCGCCACTGCAAGCAAGCGTGATCCCACCTTCTACACAAAGGTCCCCGTCCCCTGTGTTGAGCCTGGTAGCCAGGATGCTGTGGTACCTGCCAAGGGCCGGCGTCGGTTGACAGATAGTGAGTGTGAAGCTCTTCTCAACTGCTTGAACAGGGGAATGGCAGCTTGGGATATTGTGTCCCAATTTGGTGTCACGGCCAGATACATTGCCAACATCAACAACAAGTATGGTAATACCAGGAAAATTGCCAAATCCACCAAGGCAAAAAGACAGCCCAAACTCCTTCAGCCTATTCACATTGACGCAATCAAGCAGTGGGTAGCCAAAGATTGCCACCTGGAGACACTTGCTGTCCAATTAATGCTTGCCACAGAGTTTGGGCTTTCTGTTTCCAAAACCCTTGTCTACAAAACAATGGTTGATTTGGGCTTCTCCTGGAAAGTACTGGGAGTTTTACTGTATAATAGGAACAGTGAAAAGACCATCAAGGATTGACACATTCATGTCAAGACATATCTGGCACTAAAGGAGACTGGGAATGTCAAGTTCTTCTATTCAATGAATTGTCATTTTACTCCTCACTCAGGTCTAGGCATGGGTGGGCTGAGAAGGGGTCCAAGGACGGCGTAGCCCATTGTGCAGCTGTCTGTTCCCAGATCTATTCAATGGTTGCGCTTCTTGGTCCTCGCGGGTTGGACAAATACCAAATGATCAAGGGTTCCCATAATAGCAGGACCTTTCTTGATTTTCTCCAAGCTGTCAAGGAGTACCTTTGGATAAATTACAGCGGCAGAACCAACGTTGTTGTGCTTGATAATGTTGGGCTCCACAAAGTGGATCTGGTTGTGTCCAAGTTCCCCCATCAACAAAAACAGCCATTCTGCTAGCCACTGCCTTGTAGACTGCCCAATGAGACTCCTCTTCCTTCTGCCCTATTCTCCATTTCTGAACCCAATCAAGGAGATGTTTGGTTGGATTAAGAATAAGGTGAAACAAGGCCTCCCTCAGGACACTGAGGATCTCTTCAACATTCTCAAGATCAGCCAATTTGCAATGCCACCCAATGTGGTGGCAGCTTTCTATGAGCACTTGGAATCCTTCCTCCCTAAAGCCCTGGCCTCCAAGCCAATCAGATAAATGGGCACTCTGGGTTTTATTTGTTTTTATTTTTATTTAGTTTGTTTTTATTAGGGCTCAAAAATTATTATTTATATATAATAATGTGATTTTTAATTGTATTATAGACATATAAGAATACATAGAAAAGGTAAGTAAAACTAATTATACTAGGTAAGATGGATATATTTTTATTATAATGCACTGAATAATTTTATTGGCTTTTGCACTAACAAATAAATAAATTAAAAAAAGATAGAAATAAATTAGTTTATTTAAATAATTGTGAATCCTTGATGGTACTTTGGCTTTTCTAAGCCACAAATTGGACCTTGCAGGTCATCATCTGATCCTTGTTATTTCAGTGCCACTATAGCCACACAACACGGAAACCAATTATTTTCATATATTACTTACTAATTAGTACTTAGGATGCAGGTCAAGTATATCAAATATGTTTATCAAATCATATTATGAGGGAAAGGTAATTTGAGTTCTAAACAATCATTTGTTTAGAATATAAGTGGAGTGGGCCACATGATGCGGATAAATTCAATTCTTGTTGTTTGTTTATGTAATAAATGAACCCGTACTTGACGCACTAGTAAATAAACAAATTTATAAATCATATTTTATTATTACACATGTGCACTTTATTAAATTGTCCCTTTATTATCAACCTAATTATATATTACTATTATAATTTAATAATTAAAATTAAAATATTAAAAGTAAAATTATAATTATAAATATTAAAATTTAAATATTAAAGTTTAAGTATTCAAAACTTAACTATTTTTATTAAATTGTGATTTATTCAATATTGAAATATTTGTTATTAAAAATTTTAGTCTTATAATATGTATTATTAAAATTTTAATATTAACTTTTAGATATAAAATTTTAATATTGAAATATGTAATATTAAAATTTTTATAGTGAATTTTAATATTACATAGTTCAATCTTAAAATTTTAGTATTAAAATACAAAAAGTTAAAAATAAAATAAAATTTAATTTGCAAGGGAAAAATATTTACTTGGGGGATGCTAATTGCAAAGGGAATGTGGTTATTCTGGGGAAATATACCCCAAAATTAAAATTTCAGTTAGTGCATCTAATTGGATCCATGTACTCTTCTTTATGTGGTGGACAACCCTGGATGCAATTGCTAGAGGGGTGGCGCCCTGTACCCTGGTGGTTGTTGATTGTTTGATAAAAGGAAGGTGGGTGAGTGAATCAATCAATAGGTTTTTTTCAGGGAGCACATAGTACCTGTATAACATTGCCAATGCAAATGAGTCATACAGGACATGCTCAACTGTCCTATATCCCTGCTGTGTCTTCTGGCGGTCAAGGGCTACACGGCAAATATCCATTTGAATAGGTACATCCTCCAACTTTTTGACGTTGGTTTTTAACATGCAGTGAAGGAGGATTCCCAGGTATACCGCGACGTGGATTCTTTGTGAGGTATACTTTTCTGAGAACATGCATAATTTTTTGAATGTTTGAACTAACCTATTGATATAGGATGTTTGGTTGAACTTGAAGAGGGTTCTGGGGGGCGCCTGACTTGAATCAGCCCCTCAGGCCTTGGCAAACAAAATAAATAAAGGTTTAAAATTATTTGCGAGGACTGCATCCCCAACTTTATTTGACAGTGCCTTAAATACTTCATTAAAAATTGCAGTTTTCAAATATTCAGTTCCAATTTGAAAGTCAGTTTTTATTAAATTATTTTCATATTTGTTGATGTTTGTGAAGGGGAATCTTTGAACGTGTTGCAACCAAGTTTCCAGACGCGGCTGCTAACGTATCTTACAATACACAGGGGCGCTTGATGAGCCACCCCATTGACGTATCTAATGTTATGGATTTAATCTGATGGCAATATTGAATGGGGGATTTTCATCCTAATTAGGAGCGCTGCCAATTCAACTTGCTGATTCCCGCACAAGTTATTCCTTGGCACAAACCTTACATGGAACTTCCCACTATGCCACCCCCTTGTGGCAATGTGGCTTTTCCTATATAGCATATTTCTCACAATATTCTACAATAAACAATATCTTATTATTATTATTCTGTCCCTTCTATTGGACTGTTATCTTCCCCAATTACAAATACTGAATCCTCATTGGTTAAGTTGTAACAGTGGTAGCAGCAGTAGGTTATTGACCTACCTAAAACAAAAATTCCCCCTAAGAAAGGACAGAGTACGGACCGTATGGCTACTCCCCAACAAGAGACCTTCCTGCCAATCCCCAAGGGGGACATCCCTGACGGATACATCATCTATCAAGACCAGTTAGTTCTCACCAGCGTGTAAAATTGGCTCTGCCTCGGGCAGCGTGACACCAGCGTCACCCCACCCCAGTTGGACCTGTCCCAGCGCATGCTCAACCTTCAGCTAGAATCCTTTGCTGGTGGCATTGAGTGGGACAGTATTGTCAGTTAGCTCCAGTCTACTGAAACCTGCCTTTGCATCTGCCAGGTTCCTGAGCCCATGTGGGTTGCCACTGCGTCTGGTTGCCTCACAGGGCCCGCCGCTATGTGGTTCACCAACTGGGCTAGCCAGGAGCTTGACGTTACCTGGGCAGCATCCAAGATGCCGCCAAGTCCTGTTACAGTGAAACCTTCTCCCCCATTATTGTGGGAACTCCTCTTCTAGCAATCAAGCAAACTGGTTCCGTTCCTGAGTACCTTGCTGCTGCCCCTGAAGCTGTGACTGACAGAAATGCAATGTTACTCACTCTCATTGTCAATGGGTTAAAACCCCATATCTGCAAGTGAGTCCCTGTAGGTTTCTGTAGCTCCATTGATGACTGCTATAAAGCCATTGTGGAGGCTAACAACCAGGCCTCAATGGGCTTTCACTGTACCAGTGACGCTCCATATCAACCACGTACCACACCCAGCAGTAGCCACAGTCAAGTAGGCCGCCGCCAACCACATCAGCAGGATAATGGGACTAAACACCCCCGCAAGAGGGAGCTTCAGCTAGCACAGATCAAGGAACAGGGAAAAGCTTAGGGGTTGTAGCAACAAGAGGCCTTACAACCCCATCTGACCCATCCTCTCAATCCCTGCTTAAAAAAAACCCCTGTGACTACAACATTCACAAAGTTGAAACCCTGGACGTTTTAAAGTCCACAGTGACAACCCTGTATTGCAAGCAAGCCACTCTTCAAATAAAGTAACACACTTGTCCTATCCCTTCTGTTTCTGTGGGAACACCCACAAACTACTGGTAGATACCGGGGCCAATCACACTATGGTGGACCAGGCGTTCACTGACTCTCAACAATTAGACCAAGTGCCCAGCAGGTTCAAGGCTGTACGGGTAGCTGACTCCCGCAGAGTGGCCATCACCCACAAGACAGTACCCTTCTCTGTGAGAATGGGGAACATCCAAGTTAAGCTCTCTGGGCCAATCATGGCAGGCCTCAGCCACAACATGATTGCTGGTCTTGACTGGCTTTGGTACAACTGTCCCTACATTGATTGGGATACCTCTGTCATCACCCTCAACAGAAATGGGGTGGGGTTCCAGATTTACCCTGTGGAAATGAGCAAGCTACTCCATGATACTGTTTTTGTCAGAATAACAGAGACAGGCTCATATGATTTCAAGGGGGGAAAACTAGACTTCAATCAATGCTCAGTCAAAGTTATCCATGCTGAACCACCCGCGGTCCCTCCCTTGACCTCCTCACCACCACCAGCGCTTGCTGCACTTCTTGAGGAGTACAAGGATGTATTCAGTGAAACACTTGAACAATTACCTCCTCCCCGGGAGATCCAGCACACTGTACAACTTCAAGGATTGTTACCTAAAGCACAACCATTATGCTGTCTCACATCAAAGGAGGATGAAACCCTCTGCCAGCACCTTGTGGACGCGCTTGATAAGGGCTTCATTTGCCCCTTGCTCTCTTCATACAGGGCGGCGGTCTTCTTTGTAGCCAAGAAGGACGGATCCCTTTGCTTGGTCACAGACTACCGCGCCCTAAATGAGGTGACAGTTAAGAACAAATACCCCCTGCCGCTGATTGACAACCTGTTCAATACACCCACAGGTGCAAAGGTCTTTTTCAAGATTAATCTCACTGCGGGGTACAACCAGGTCTGCATTGCACCAGGGGATGAGGTAAAAACTGCCTTCCACACACGCTACAGGTTGTTTGAGTGTTGTGTCATGAACTTTGGAATGACCAATGCTCCCTCTACCTTTGCCATGTTAATGAACAAAGCATTCAAGGAACTGATTGGGAAATGTGTCTTTGTGTACCTTGAAGACATTATTGTCTTCAGTCAAGATCAAAAAACACATATCCAACACCTTTGTGCTGTCCTTGACACCCTTCAGAAAAATCAGCTAAAAGCTAAGTCTTCCAAATGCAAGTTCCTCAAGTCAGAGCTGCTGCTCCTTGGGCACACCATCTCTGCCCAAGGGATAAAGCCTGATCCTGACAAGATTAAGGCAATCACAAGCATGCCCACACCAATGTGGGTCAGGTGTGTACCTTCTTGGGCATGGTTGTATATGTGCGTAAATTCATCCCCAATTGTGTGGAACTAATTGCACCTCTCACTGAGCTCATCAATACCAAGCAGTGCTTCTATTGGACCCCCGTCAGAGATCAAGCCTTTGAGGCGTTGAAGCAAAGGCTCACAACAGCACCAGTACTGCAGTTCCCCAATTGAAACCAACAGTACAAACTTGAGACCAATGCGTCCAACAGAGCCATAGGGGGCGTGCTACAGGTCAAAACTGACAATGGCGTCTTCCTTCCCGTGGCATATGAGTCCAGGAAACTTACTGAATAAGAACAACACTGCCCCATCCATGATAAAGAATTGGCAGCTATTGTACACTGTGTCAAGAAGTGGCGCTGTTACCTGGAAGGTGCTACCTTCCCACCCCGCGTTATGACTGATCACAAGTCACTTCAGTACTTCAACACACAGTCCCACTTGACACGCCATCAAGAAGGATGAGTGGAGCGCCTATCTCCTTACCAGTTGCACATTGAGTACAAGCCTGGAAAGGAACTTGTAACAGCTGACGCTCTATTGCAACTCTATGTAGCTTTCATCACTGGGGATGATGGTTTGGATCCAGATTGGCCCATGCTCTACCTCTGTCCTGAGGCAACTTGCTACAAGGGCTTTAACTCAGTAACCATCTCCAAGCTGAAGGACAACAAAAGCCAGTTCACCACCAATGCTGGTAACGTCTGCTGTTGGGCAGAGACAGGTAAAAAGACGCCTTACATTCCCACCACACAACAAGGGGACACAATATTGCACTACCACCAAACCCTGGGTCACATCAGAGGGTGTAACCTCTTTGAGACCATGAAACATAAGGTTTGGTGGCCGCACATGCCTCAAGACATCTTGGACCTCCTCAACACGTGCATGTAGTGCAAAAAGAACATGTCCAAACCTGCACCCCCAAGTCTGTCCTGCCCATCAAGGCCATGGAACCCTTCAAGCAGTGGGCCCTTGATATTGTGGGGCAACTCCCCAAAGACAGACTGGGGAAGAAGTACATTATCACTGCCATTGACTACTTCACTTGCTGGCCAGTGGCCTGGGCAACAACCAACCACACCGCCACCACCATTACCCGCTTTATTGGCAAGGGAATTGTGGCCTGCTTTGGGCGACCCAAACATCTCATCACAGATGGCGGTCCCAAACTAGTTGGGCATGTCATGAAGGCATACTTCTCCAAGAACACACTCTAATGTATAGTTACAACCCCCTACTATCTTCAAGCCAATGGATGTGTGGAACAGTTAAATGGTTCACTGGTTCAACTGGTTGCCAAACTCTCACAAGAGCACCCCAACACTGCATGGACTGAACACCTGCCCACCGCCCTACTCATCCTACAAGCAAGAATCACAGGGGCACAGGGTTCAGCCCTAGTACCCTTGCCTTTGGAACACCTGACAGTCTGACAGGGATTGAACAGGGAAAGCTACAGTCCAAGGTTCCTGACAAGCCTCCCCTAGTAACAACTCCATCCCTGGATCAATGGTGTGCCAAGGCCTGGGAAATTGAACACAAGCAGATTGTAGGGGGGACAAAGCACCTCAAAGCTAGGTACGCCGTAGGTGACCCCGTCTACACCCTCAATCCCAATTCTGTCAAGTTGGAACCCAACCACCTAGGGCCCTTCAAGATAGCCGCTGTCTACAACAATCATACCTACCTACTTGAAGATGCCCAAGGAAACACCAAGAAGCTTCACCATGACTGCTTGTGCCCCTGCCACACCATCCCCACACAAAGGTTGTTTGTGCAGACCTTCCACAGACTTCAGTCCTGGTGTCTGACAACAAGCAGGGGGCAAGGGAGGGTGTTGCAACCAAGTTTCCAGACTTGTCTGCTAACATATCTTACAATACACAGGGGGCGCTTGATGAGCCGCCCCTTGACGTATCTAATGTTATGGATTAATCTGATGGCAATATCAAATGGTGGGTACTTCATCCTAATTAGGAGCGCTGTCAATTCAACTTGCTGATTCCCGCACAAGTTATTCCTTGGCTCCAAACCTTACATGGAACTTCCCACTATGCCACCCCCTTGTGGCTTTGTGGCTTTTCCCATATAGTATATTACTCACAATATTCTACAATAAACAATACCTTATTATTATTCTGTCCCTTCTATTGGACTGTTGTTTTCAAAATTACAAATACTGAATCTCATTGGTTCAGTTGCAAAAAATGCTTTTGTATATATATTCATTGAAGTTTAGTTTGATATTCCCATAAATTTCATTCATTTCTTTGAAGTTGATACTTGATCCTATTTCATATTCTTCCCCCAACCACAGCAAGCACCCCGCCAGTAGTAAATATTCCCTATTTAAAGCTTCAATACTTGAAAAATTATTCATATTCTGTTGAATTATTTTATTTATTTAGTTTTTATTTATTTGTTTTAAAGGGGCTATCAGTGACTGGTAACCCCTGTAAAACCAACTCAGTGTATAAGCTGTCACTTCCGTGACCTCATCCCTATTCCTGGTGATGACTAAAATAAATATAAGTAAAACATAAAATGACTTACTAATTGTTTCCCCTGTGGCCCCCTCAGCCACAGGCGCCACTTTGGCAAACTTCATGAGCGTTGGCTGCTCTTCATTAATTTTCCTGGGCTTAATTTTTCTTATTTTTCTTGCAACTTGTGCTTCCTCTTGATTTTCATTTGATAAAGTTTCTGTATTTTGTGAAGCACTCCTGCTTCTTGCTTGTGTTTTGTTTTTGTCTGTTTCCATTTGATTATTTTCCTCTTCATTGATGTTAATTTCCTTTGGCTCTTCATTTTCTTCAATTATTTTGATCTTATTATTTTCTTTGGCCCCCTGCCAGAACTCCCACAAATTGTAGGTCACATTGTTGAACTTCAGACTTGATAGAATTGTTCCCTGGAGATTTAGTAATGCTTCTTTATTCTTTTTGTCTATAATATTTCCTAGTTTGTTCATAGGATCTTCTTTTGACTGGATTAGTGGCTGGCCCTTGTTACCCAGCTTTCCTGTCACTATTTCCCTGATATTTTTTCTATTTTGACAACCTTTTGCAGGTGTACTTCTAATTTGTTTATCAAGTTGTAGATAGTTGACATTTTGTTTGAATTCCATCAAAAACTGGTTTTTATAGTACTATCTTCAACACATACATATTTTTCATCATCATTAATAAATTAAAGACAATAAACGTAAATATTGCTATAGAATATTGCAGTTAGACATCAACTCTTGATATTTTGATATTATGTGCATTACTCAATGCATTTTGTTTAATAAAATTCATTGTAAACGTGGCTTTTTAATTATAATTTAAAATAAATTGACTGTGTTTATATTAGAGAGCCATTAACACTTAGTACAAATATTGATACATAGTGCATTTTACAGCCTGTATATTTACCTATTGGTAATAATTCTATAAACTTTTTAGTTGGATTTTGCGAGGTAATAATAATGTAATGTATTAATAGAATACTGTTTATTGTCATTAATTGGCTGATTTTCTTTGCTGTGGCAATTGTGCATTTTCTGATATTTAAGCACTAGTATCCAATTGGTTGGTTTCACATCCATTTGCACAGGCAATAGAATGTGAAACCAACCAACTGGATACTAGTGCTTAAATATCAGAAAATGCACAATTGCCACAGCAAAGAAAATCAGCCAATCAATGACAATAAACAGTATTCTATTAACACATTAC
This sequence comes from Entomophthora muscae, assembly GCA_014839935.2. NCBI lineage: Eukaryota > Fungi > Entomophthoromycota > Entomophthoromycetes > Entomophthorales > Entomophthoraceae > Entomophthora > Entomophthora muscae. The sequence continues at coordinate 41,555 of QTSX02000201.1, read as the reverse complement.
ATTATTATTACCTCACAAAATCCAACTAAAAAGTTGACAGAATTATTACCAATAAGTAAATGTACAGGCTGTAAAATTCACTATGTATCAATATTTGTACTAAGTGTTAATGGCTCTCTAATATAAACACAGTTAATTTATTTTAAATTATAATAAAAAAGCCACATTTAAAATATGTTTTATTAAAAAAATGCATTGAGTTATGCACATAATATCAAAATATCAAGAGTTGATGTCTAACTGCAATATTCTATAGCAATATTTACGTTTATTGTCTTTAATTTATTAATGATGATGAAAAATATGTATGCTCATAATTTTAAGCTATTTGTAAAATGTACAACATTGTATTAATTATGGGAAATGTTAATAATGTAAAAATAAAATATTATTAATTATGAATTGAAAGAGAGATATCAATTTTAATAAGTTGTCACAAAGAAAAGATTTATTTACTAATCACAGGACAGGAAGAGGAGGGAATGGGTGGAATGAACATTGCCTTCATCTGTGCCTGTGAAAGGGGCGGCATCAGAGATAGTGGTGAGGGAATGGGTGGTGGTTTGGGAGTCAGGGTTGGAAGGCAGGTGGCTTGATGGGGAGGCAGGGTTTGTTGACCGGGAAGGGGCGGCAAGAGCTGATTGCTTCAATTGCTTGAATTCTTCTTCTGTCACATATACTGGCTTGACAAAACAGATGGACTGGCGTGGGGGAGGCAGGGGTCCTATCTGGACTTATCACTATCAGTTGCATAAAAGATTATGAGATCAAATAAGTCCTGGACAGACGCAGAAGGGAAAAGCTCATACTCCTTATCAATTTGGGTGCATAGTTTGTTGTAGGTGGCAGGCTTTAAGCGCCTGAGGGTGGAATCAAAATTGTAGAGACATACATCTGCAAGATGCATGTTGGCATAGTTGATGTGGTAGGACTAACAAGTATGCCCCACAGCCCTGATTTCTTGGGTTGCCCATTCCCGCTGCTTCATCTCAACACTAAGTACAACTGTGTGCACAGCGTTTTGTGTGGCCCACTCCTCCAGCATGGCCTTGAGCTCTGTCTGGTAGGCATACCAATCTGCAGTGTTCAATATTGCTGAGTAATAATTGACGCCCAATGGGGAAACTGCCAATAAAACCCCAACAAAACAATACAATACTGGGCCACACTTGTACATGTCAAACTGGATACGCTTTTTGCCATAGTCTTGAATACTTGCAGATATCTTAGCATACAACAGAAAGATAACGTCATTATGGGCCCTCATTGCCTTCTTTTTGATAAAATTAATAATAGTTGAATTGTAGGGGTCAGTATCCACCAAAATGGGGCCACTGAGAACTTGATTGGACAAGATTCTAGCAGCAACCACAACTCTGTGCATCCACAAATTCACTGTTCTTTTGTTGGTGAAGATGCTGTGGAGTCCCAACTGGAGACGTACCTGGACCAGGGACATCCACGGGTCACGTTCCATAATGGCCATCATAAGGGGATGGGCTGTGTCACCTTTGGTTGAAGTATGGGCACCATTCAGGGTCTTCTTGGTAGGGGGTCACAGTTGACCTGGGCTTGCAGGGTTGCAGCCACAGTAGACTTTTCAAACCCCATTGCAGCCGCAATTTCCCCAAGGGACATAAGCTTCCCTTGCTTTTCAACCATATAAAGAACAATCTCTGGAGTGATTAATTTTCTTCTGTGTCTTGTAGCTATGGCTGGGGGAGGGATGTGTCTATCTTGGGAAATGATCAATGTCATCAGATTAGCTGTTTCAGGGTTCTGGGCTCTCTGGGTGACCCCATGGCTCAAATGGCTGGTTCCAGATGCCATTGTTGATACAGGATTTGGGTTGGCAGTTGCCTGTGCATGATGGGCAAACAGGGTCATGCTTGAGGATGTGGGAAAAAAGCACACTCCTGGATAGTGCTTGCAGAGGGGCCTGTGGGTTGGGAGTGGCCATAGAGGGAGGCTTCACTATTAGAAGACCCATTGTAGCCCTGCATGATTTTGTCAAGGCCAGGAAACAGCCTGTTGACTTGGTTGTTGTTGAAAATAGACATAATAAATTTTTATTAAAAATTTTTAAACTCAAAAAGAGATGTGTATATTTTAGTCAATTTTATTGTTAAGTATATTAAGTTGGTAAATATTACGCTCAAAATTTTAGCCGTCCTAAATTAGAATAGGGTGATTTTTGAGAATGCCTATGATTCCTAAAAGAATTAGCACAAATCCACTTTAGATCCTTTAGCATCCTTTTTGAGACACCCATAAATTATATTTATTTCAAATTTCTTGCAATTATGATTTGAAACTTGGTTCTTGGATTTGACAATACCGCAATTTCAGATTTGTTAATTTTTACATGATGTCTATGATTTGTTTGAAATAAAGAAAATCTCAAATTGTACATTAGAATCCTGTATTTCTGATTCATGTATCCCACATTTTTTTGTTGTGTTTTGTCTTTTGTTAGTTGAGTTATCTGCTCAAGAGACTTGAAATTTACCAATTTACATAAACCAAAAAAGTCAAATTAAATGGTTGCTTTTATTAAATATTTTAATTTTCACTCAGCTGAGTTACCCGCAAAAGTGATTCAAAATTTGGACCAAGGATTTAAAAATATCACATTTTTACATTCAGGTTCTGAATTTACAGTAAGTGATTTCATATGTAAATAAAGTTGGCAAAATAAGATTTAATTAATCTGACTCAAAATGACAAAATTGAGATGGTGTACTTTCAAGATGCCATATTATAAAAGTATATGTAAGTTTTAACTATTTTATTGTTTATTTTATTTTTTGTGGTTCAAAATCACTAACACGAAAAACACCATCTTGAATTAAATTTGAGATGGCGTAAATTGGAGTGCTGTTTTTTAGATGGCATGTTGTACCAATATGACAGAGGCAGTAAAGTTGGTACCATTATCTGAGAGTAGGAACTGGAGACAGCCATAGTGTAGTATGATAGTGTCCAAGACAAATTTTTCAGTAGAAGGGGCATCTACCTTCTTGAGAGGCCAAGCTTTTACTCATTTAGCAAGGTAATCAATGGCAACTATCACATAGCAAAATTCAGGACCACTATATGAGAGTGGTCCCACTACGTCCATAGACACAGTATGGTACAAAAATAGGGTTGCACTATTTGGCAAGTTTTGCTTTTCTGTAGTGGCTTGTTCCCTTGGAATTCGATGCAACAATATATTGTCTCCTGAATTTTGAAACTCATTGCTTCCCAGAAGTAGGTGCAAGACAGGATTTCCTTAGTTTTCCAAAAGGCTCCATGACCAGTTGCTTTATGAGCAGCCGTGATGATACTAGTTTTTTTTGGAAGGAGGAGAAAATATGTGTTCTTTGCCATCTACTGACTTGTATAGCACATTGTTATGTATCACTATATCCTTTTGAAGGTCTTGTAGGATATTTTGTACTTTCTCAGGTTCATCACTAAACTCCCTGTTAATCATCTTGTGATACAGTTGATCTTCTAATGAGCTCACCAAGGACACAGTAGGTAAGTGTGATAGGCAGTCTGCATTTTGGTGCTTAATACAAGGGCAAAAAAGGATCTCATAATCTAACACCTGCAGTTTCAGCCCCCAACAGGCAAGCCAACCCTCTGGTTCCTTGAGGCTCTGAATCCAGGACAGAGGGCATGGTCTGTGACCACTATGAAATGTACCCCATGGATGTAGACTTGAAGTTTCTTGCATGTGTATATGACTGCCAGGCATTTGCGCTCTGTCACTGTGTAGTTGCATTTGTAGACATTCAAAGTTCTACTAGCGTAGGCTACAGGGTGTTTGAGTCCTTTGTTGTCAAGCTGGGATAGTAAAACCCCAACTGCTGTAAGTGAGGCGTTGGTATTGATCACAAAGGGTCTATCAAAATCTGGGTACATCAGAACAGGGTCACTTGATAATGTCAAGCATAGTTTTTCAAACACTTCTTGGAATTGTTTACTCCATATGAAGTCAGCTCCTGGTTTCAGAAAGTGTAATAGAGGTTCTACAATGGCTGCAAAGCAGGGAATGAATCTTTAATAGTAACCAACCATGACCAAGAAGACCTGTATGTCTCAATTAGACTCCAGTTGTTTCATCTTGAAGATGGCTTTAGTTTTTTCAGGCTGAGGGTGTAGGCCATGACTGTATATGACAAACCCCAGGTACTTCATCTGGTCTTTAAAGAACTGGCATTTGCATGGCTTTGTTTTAAGGTTGGCAGCCGCTAGCCTCTTGAAGACTTCCTTCAGATGAGCTAGATGCTCTGTGAAGGTCCCAGAGAAGACGTTGATGTCATCTAAGTATACTAGAACACAGGATAGTTTAAGGTTGCCAAGGATGGTGTCCATTGTTTGCTGAAAGGTTGCAGAAGCATTGTACAGTCCTTGTGGCATTCTTGTTGGTTGAAATAACCCTTGCAAGGTTATTATAGCGCATTTTTACTGCTTCTTGAGAGGCAGTTTAATTTTCCAATAACCCAATATAAGGTCCATAGTGGAGAAGTACTTGGCGCCTCCCAGACAGTCTATGACGTCATCTATGTGAGGTAGAGGATATGAGTCCTTTTTAGTGACCTTATTGAGGTGCCAATAGTCAATGACAACTCTGTTGGAACCATTTTTCTTCTTGACAATAAGAATAGGGGACACTAATGGACTTTTGTACAGAATCAGCATGCCTTAGTTCAGCAATTTGCTGACCTCTTCTAAGACAACTTCCTCATTGGCCTTTGACTTTGTATAGGGAGCATGTGGATGGGGGGAGTAGACCCTGTATCAATCCGGTGAGTGACCCCTTCTGCACAACCCAGATCATGGTTGCTTTTGGCAAATATTAAACAATATTTTTTGAGCAGTGATAATGCCTGAGCCTGTTCCTCTGGACCAAGCAAAGAGAGATTGACCAGGGGCATAGTCAGGTGGACTTCTGGCTTAGGCTTGTCTGGTATACCCATCTTTTTGAATGTACCAAATCCATTTACCTCAGATAATTCTTCCATGGGGTAGAAGTGTAAGAAACCTACCACTTGGTATTTCTTAATGGACAACACTTTATTTGTAAGATTAGCCAAGAGGATGTGGATCTCTTGATGGCCAGGCGTGACAATACCTGGAGAAATACATGGTTTGAAGCAAGAGCAACCCTAGGATTTAATGATCTCCCCATAAAGTCCTTTGGGGATGACCACAGGGAACCCAGTCTCAGCTATCCTCTGATGCCTGAGTTTTATTGAAAATTTGGATCTGGTCCTTAGCAGTACACCCTTATGTTCCAAGATCTATATGGGGGTTTCTTCTATGTTTCCCACTAAGCTTGTATTTGACAGGGACAATTCCACCTGCATAGGCCAGGGTAAAAAATTTACAGGGATTAGGTGTAGTGTCTTGCCCCTCAGGACTGAAGAACAAGGGTAAGGTTTGTCCCAGGAAAGAAAAGGTGGTTAGACCCCAGTGGGTCATGGTCCCATACTTCACCAGGAAAGAGGTACCTATGAGGAAGTCATAGGTGTTGCTTGGCAGTAAAACTTCTGGAGAGGATACTGCAATGGAACCAAACCACATGGGTAGTGCGCTGTATGCTCCCACAGAGTAAGTGGGCTCCTTGCCAGCTGTATCAAATGATTATTGGTAGTCCACATCTGGGGCTATACCTAATTTCTTCACCATTTTTGTGGAGATGATTTTGAAAGAGGTGCTGCTATCCACAATGGCTCAAATTTGATGTTTAAACAGAGATGTCAATATAAGTGCAATCAATATAAGAATCTTTGAGGTCTTTTAATTTATGAACACCATTCTCTTTGTCACACTCTAAGGTACAGATCAAGCTTTAACAAACATTGGATATAAGTTTCTGAGTTCATACAGAGGGAACACTACTTGAATAGATTTTAGATTTGGTGTATCATTCAAACATTGAGAGCGGCAGTTGTCACTGGCGTCCTGTATCTGGGCAGCATAAGGCTTTGACACTTTGGCCAGGGCAACTTCCTCTTGGTTGACTTTGTATTGGGAAGGGGCAGTTACTGCTTAAAGTTCATTGGCCACAACCATATGTATTGCGTCTTTCTGTAGGTCTTCAGGATGGTGGCCTTTGGGGCCTGGTTCAATGGGAATGTTAGTAGCTTTGGCAGAGGTAGAATTTACCTCTTTTACTCTGCCCTTTGCTTTTCCCTTGTTAGCAGCTGTGTGGTGGGCCTATACAACATGCATCTTCTTGAAATTGTTGGTTAATTTAGATTTGCAGTGCCCTGAAGTATTGCAGGAAATGCAATAGGGGCTCTTCATCTCAGGGGGATGAGAAGAAGGCCTTGCAGGGTCCTCCTTCTGATATTGTGGCTTCTTGTGTACTGGCTTTGGTTGCTTGGATTCAGGTCTATTTGGAGGTCCAAACGTCTCATCATGACTGCAGAGGCAGTCTACAATTTCTGACATGTCCTTGCCTTTGGTGTAGGCAGGGGCCATTGCTTGGTGAAAGTCTTTGTAGGGAAGGGTAGCCTGTTTCATGGCAGCACTTATGTCAAACGTAGACACTGTGCCTAATCCTAGAAGCACTAAAATGTCATGATAGAAGAGTCCTGCAAATTCCTGGAGCTTTTCACCAGGAGCAAACTTTATTGTCCCAAATTTGGATTTCCTGATGAAGAGGATATCCTCTCCACCAAACTCTTTGAGCACTGCTTGTTTTGCCTCTTGGTAGCTCCAGTCAGTAGTGGATAACCATGAAATAACAAGATTAACACTTACTGTGTCAAGGTTGTAATGAGGATTGTTGCATTCTGATGGTTGCTGGCCCCCCTCATGATCATTTCAAAAAGTCTTAGGAAGAAGTGGGCATTTTCATGTTATTCAAATTTGGGAAGTTTAGATGGCTTGAAATGTTTGTTAGTGATCACAGGCTTGGCAGGCTGACAGGGAAAGCAGTTGACTGCCTATCTGCTATGTAGCTACATCTAGCCCTAGGAGTTGTTTTAGGCGTAAATGGCTCCCTGCTTGAGTAGAGTGATGAGTACTTTGAAAACCCCCTATTGGTCTGTTTGTCCTCTTTCTCTGAGAAGTCATCCACATTGTTGTGTTATGAGGCGCGGCACAGACACACAACAGGGAATCATAACCTTAGGATTGGATTTGTACTAAGTCTTGATTAGATGGCAGGGAAGGTTATGCAATTACCTTGAGGACCTGAATGAATAATCTCTATTAGTTGTGGCTAGAGAGAGGCGCTGAAGTACTTGGAAACACAAAGACAAAAATGTGAATAGAACTTAATTTTTATTGAGAATAGAGAATTAGAATATATGTTGTGTTGATTTATCACAAAAAAGTACATGAACTATAGGATCACTTGCCACCAGTATTAGTGGGGCAAACAAGCTGCAGTGAATCAGGAAACCAAACATTTGAATTCCCTAGTTTGAAACAGACTCATTTTGAGGGGCAAAGGCAAAAGCAAGGGATTTGTCCTCAAAATAACCCAAAAAAGGCAAAGTTAAAACATTGTAAATGGCAGCATTCACAACACAGTCCTCATAGCAATCTGTTGCATGAATCATGAAGTCTGGCAGCTGGTTGTAATTCATTTGCAACCTTTCAATTCCAGTAGGTGTATTTGTGTTTCCAGTTTTGCCAGGCAGTCTTGGGTGTTCAGATTATCCATATGAAGGGTTCTGGTAGAGCTTAGACTCTACGCCAACTATAGTATTAGACAAGCAGGATATGAAATTATTCCTTGTTGCGTGTTCTGTCTGTAATGCCATTATTGTATAATGTGCTATGGCGAACTCCTTCTCATATGCTCTAATTATGGCTTTGAGGAATGCCAACTTTGTTTCCAGGACCATTACTCTGGTAGTATTTGGGCACGGTAGCTTTTTGGCGTGGAAGTGTAGGATACCTTTATCAGGATGTACACTCTAGCCTACAGTCTCTGGAAGTCATCCAGTATGTACTTCTCAAATGTGTGAGGTCTGGAATCAACCTGTTTCACCTCCTTGTATAAGGAGATATCATTTTAGTTAGTGGTGGCTAGGTCATCCTCAATGCAAATACTGAATTTATCTGACTCTGCACAGAGCTTGTGGACGTCCTGGAGCCAGGCTAAGGAGGCCCTACAAGTGTCCATGGCCTTGTATATGTCAAAACCGCAGGCTTGAACTGCCAGCAAGGTTCCAACCAAGCAGGTTTGTGACCTGCAATCCAATTATCTGGTCACTCAAAGACAGACTAGGAATTCAACTCAAATTACCAAATCCAACAACATGAACAGATGATGATCCTTCCTAGTGGATACCTTGTTTTGGCGCTTGACTCATCACTGGGATCAAGCCACCTCCTTCTTCCATCCAGCTGTGTGATCACCAATCATATTCCTGTTATCCTTGATTCACATGAACTATATAATCACTATCTCACAATAAAGATTATTATCTATCTTCTAAATATTTTTCCCCGTGTAACTCTGCTAAAACAGCACAGTTACAACATTGGTAGCACAGATAGGCTCTCCATCCTACCTTATCTTGAAAATTCTGCCTGTTGCCCGCACACGCTGCAGCCAACAAATCCTTGACAGCATTATGCCTGGCCTCCTGTCTGACTGGACTCTGTACACTCCTGGTGCCAAGATACCTAATAGTTTTGTCCTATACCAAAACACAGTGATCCTGCTACCCGCCTTCAACGCCATGTCTGCACAAGGTTTCTTTCAGGCTCCCTCCTTGATGCCACGACCAGCCAACAAAACCACCATGCCTGCCTATGTAGCTCAAAGACTACAAAGCACTGCCTTGGAACCTTTTGCCGGGGCCAACAACAACAACACCGCTGCATGGATTAATCCACCCAGAGCAAGCTAGCCCAGATGGAATGCCCACAGCAGTTTTGGATTGCAGAAATTTCCATTTATATGACCCATGACACTGGTACCTGGCGCAACAAGTGGCACAAGGAGCACACCAACAAGAACTAGATAACTTTAAGCAAGACTTCCTTGAAAGATTCATTCTTAAAGATACAGCGCTCATGATCATACGCCAAGTGAAGGACCTGACCCAGACTGGCACTGTAAAGGAACTCATCTGTGCCTACAAGAAACTCTGTCTTTGTGCACCACCCAACATGGACTTTGACACCCCAGCCACACACCTCATGTACTACAACGCTCTTAAGTTGCACGTGATGAGACACATGAACCTGGATCAGGTGACCAACCTACAAAGCCTGTACCGTGTATCAGAGAAAGCAGAGCAGACATCCAACACACTGCATAAGGCACAAACTGGGAAATGAGAAAGACCCAAGGATTCCCATCCAGGCGGGTGCTCTACTCAACCACCCCCTGGAGGCAACAGGAATAACACCAACCACAAACCCACAGGTTTGAATGGACATGGAAATGGAAACAATGGCCAGTTGAACCAGACCCATTTCTGTGTCACTGCCATTCAAGGCAATCAAAACAAGGGAAAAGCCTGGGGAGAGCACTAAGCAAGCCAAGCTCTCCACATGCAACTCCTGACTTGCCCAATGATGAGTACCAACTCAAGGACGTGGACAAATGCCCAATGATCCAGGTGCCCTTGGAGGACCCAGTACTGTACACCATCACCAGACATCCCAATAAACTGATGTCTTATCCTTTCTGATTTTGCAGAAACAGGCTCAGCACTCCTGGATTTGGGTGCAGATTGAACCCTGGTCAACAGTAGCTTTGTGGATAAGTTCAAGCTGGCCACTAATCCTTTGTGGATTAAAAATTTGGTCCTGGCTGACAAACACCACATCACCGTGACAAAGAAAACTGCCCCCTTCTCTGTCATGCTTGAGAACCTCCACTCTACTATCCAAGGTCTTGTCATTGACTTCCCAAAGTTTGACATTGTGCTGGGACTAGACTGGCTGCAAAAGAACAACCCTCACGTAGACTGAGCAACCTCAGTGTTGACCATCAAGCGCAAAGGTGTCAACCACCAGATCTACCCTGACTCTGTGGACCAACTGCTACGCAACCACATCTTTGAACGTATCACAGAGACCCAGGACAAAAAGAAAAACCTTAAGGTAATTGACTGGGACTCCTGCCAGTACAAGATCATACACTTTAAGGATCACCAGGATACCTCCACGCCTCAGGACCGCAACATTGTGGCCTGCCATCCAGAAATATTTGAGGAAGCGCTACCTGGGCTGCCCCCTGAGAAGCATATTCAGCACTCCATCCAACTCAAGGGGGCTGTACCCAAGGCGCGCCTCATCTATAGGCTGACCCCAAATGAAGACAACACCTTATGCGCCTACCTCAAGGAGGCATTGGAAAAAGGACTTATCTGCCCCTCACAGTCTCCCTTTGGGGCCACCATATTCTTTGTGGCTAAGAAGGACGGTACCTTACGTCTGGTCACAGACTAGCAAGCCCTAAACAAAGTTACCATTAAGAATTGTTACCCACTGCCACTGATTGGCAATCTCTTTGATGCCTTGGGAGGAGCCACTGTCTTCTCCAAAATTGATCTAACTGCAGGCTACAATCAGATTTGCATTAAGGAGGAAGACATTCCCAAAACGGCCTTCCACACTAAATATGGCCCCTACAAATGTGTGGTGCTCAACTTCAACATGACCAATGCCCTGTCCACCTTTGTAACCTTCATGAACAAAGTATTTGCGCCCCATATAGGCAAAAACGCCCTAGTGTATCTAGACAACATTATTGTCTACAGCCCCTTGGTATAACAACACCACAAAGACCTAGAGGCTGTCTGATACCTTGGCACCGCACAAACTGTTTGCCAAGCCCTCCAAGTGCCAGTTCTTCCGTGAGCAGCTACCCTTCTTGGGGAACATAGTCTAAAAGGATGGCATCAAACCCAACAGTCAAAAGATACAGGCCATCTGCAAGATGCCACCACCCAAGGATAAGTTGGAACTCCACACCTTCTTTGGAATGGTGTTCTATGTACAACGCTTCATACCTGACTGTGGCGTTTTTACTGCCCCCTTATCTGCCATAACAGGCGCCAATTCAAAGTTTGTGTGGACCCCCCAACGTGACCTCTGTTTTAGATGCCTCAAGGAGAAAATCACAATGGCTCCCATCTTACAATACCCCAAACGTGACAGGGAATACCAAATGGAAACCAACGCCTCAGATGCATCCATTGGGGGAGTACTATGAATCAAAAATAGTGACAGTGACTTCCTGCCTGTACCTTATGAATTGCAAAAATTGACAGATGATGAGTGTCAATACCCTATCCACAACAAAGAACTGCTGGCTATTGTGCACTGTCTAATTAAATGGCGCTGTTACCTAGAACGGCAGGAAGAATTCACAGCATTAACTGATCACAAGTCACTCATCTATTTCAAGACTCAAGAAAATCTGTTGTGCTGCCAAGCACAGTGGATGGAACTATTGGAGAGATTTAACATGCTCATCCAGTACAAAACTGGGGCCAAGCTTGCCATGGCAGACGCCCTGTCCTGCCTGTATGTCCGTGCCTCAAGAGGAGAGAATGGGCTCAACCCAGACTGGCCTCTCTTAGTGCTACAAACAAAGGACAAAGGGTTCCCCCCTGGCACCACCAACATAACAAAAGAAACAGTCATCAAGAATGAACACCTCTTTGCTGACGTATATGGGACTCTACACAGAAAGATGACTGATGGCACAATCATTCCCTACATTCCCACACATCAGCAAGTTGACACCATCCTATGCTATCACAGAGACCTTGTACATACTAAGAGCTGAAACCTATATGAGTTCCTTAAACATAAGGCCTTGTGGCCAACCTTATACCGCAATGTTCAAGAAGTTTTAGACCAATGTGAGGTATGCAAAAAGTTTGCCAAAAGCAAAACCCTGCATAAGTTGGTACTTCCCATCCACACCCAGCTACCTTTCAAAGTATGGGCTCTTGACATTGTTGGTCCCATGCCAGGAAAACACAATGACAAATAATACATCATCACCATCATTGGCTTTGCAATGAGGTGGCCAGTAGCCCAAGCAGTGAAGACACACACCGGCAATGACGTTTGACAATTTATTAGCAAGGAGATAGTCAGCAAGTTTGGAAAGCCAGAACTCCTGATAACTGGTGGAGGCAAGGAATTGACCTCTGAAGACACCAATGTATACCTCACCAAAAACAGGGTCAAGCACACTGTGACAACACCATACCATCCACAAGCCAATGGACGTGTGGAGCAGCTTAACAGTAGCCTTGTGCAAGCCTTAGCCAAACTCACCGCTGGGAGATCTGAAGACTGGTATAAGCAGCTACTGACTGCACTACTTGTGTGTCAAACCCAAGTGAACAGATCCACTGGAAAAAGCCTGTTTGAACTGGTATATAGCACCCAGCCAAATATCATTCAAGCATTGACAGAACCTAAAATGGAAATTCCAAGTGAAGTCCCCCCACACTCAGACCCTCAAGTAATAGAGGCTAACAGCAAGCAAACAGCAAAAGAGAATGAACGTCTGCAAACAACATTTGTCCCTATCTGCAATAGACATGAAGTTGGGGACAAAGTATGGGTCATGAATGTTGACAAGAGCAAGCTACAACCTGAAAAAGTGGGACCAGCAATCATTCTGAAGGTAAACAACAATAACACTTACCTTGTGCAAGGGCTTGGAAAATGTAAGCAAGACAAGACCCTACATCATGATTGCCTAATTTCCTGCAAAGTGAGACAGAAACAATGAGAAACCACCCTGCTTGCCACAGAACAGCAACTAGTTCAATATGGCGCCCGGGCTTCTGACAACCTCCCTGCCAACCTGCCCCCAGAGAAGGCCAACCTTCAGTTGAGGGGGTGTCAAAACCGCAGGCTCAACCTGCCAGCAAGGTTTCAACCAAGTGGGTTTGTGACCTGCAATCCAATTATCCAGTCACTCAAAGCCAGACTAGGAATTCAACTCAAATTACCAAATCCAACAACATGAACAGATGATGATCCTTCCTAGTGGATACCTTGTTTTGGCGCTTGACTCATCACTGGGATCAAGCCACCTCCTTCTTCCATCCAGCTGTGTGATCACCAATCATGTTCCTGTTATCCTTGATTCACATGAACTATATAATCACTATCTCACAATAAAGATTATTATCTATCTTATAAATATTTTTCCCTATGTAACTCTGCTAAAACAGCACAGTTACAACATATACAATAGATATGAACTTTGTATTCAGGATGTAAATCAGTTATCAATCCAAGCATGGACGTTCCACCCATGGACTGATTAGATAGAACCACAGAACACAGCTCCAAAAAGAAGGCGTTGGCTGTGGCCCACTGCTCAGCCCAGTTGTAGCAGCAAGAGAGGAGGATGTCACCCAGTGAAGATAGTTCAAGATTCTGGCATGCAGTGAAAAGCTGGAGCTGGTTTTAAGAAGGCTGTACAAAGCCAGCAAGGTATTCCACAGTGTGGTCACCCCCAGAAAGACACTCCTGGAGGGCCTGGAAGGAAGTGTTATGGTAAAGCCAGTAAAGCTGCCAGTGTGACTCCTGATCACAGTAGTGGAAGAAGATACTAAGAGTTTGGTAAGGACGTTTGGAAGGGCGGAGGTGGAATCCACAAAGGAGAGCTTAAGCCAGCTCTACAATATGTATGTAATTGTAGGAACTAACCAATATGGGACTATCAGGAACAGAGGGGAGCAGAGCCACAATCAAGGGGACAGACATGGGAGAGTGAAAACCACAGGGTTGCTCACAGAAAAGACAAGAGCACTCTCACTCTCACTCTCACTGCCAGATAATTTGATTTAATACCCATGATTATCAGCAAAGATGGGTGGAGATGGGGCCAAGAACAATCCTTGGCAAGGAGGAACAGTTTCTGTGAGCATTGTCATAGGCTCAATTTCAAGTGGGCACCAATTTTGAGCAACTTGGGTTATTGCTGGTATGTTTAAAGCTACATATAGATGTTAGCCTTGCAAATGTACTCTACCTGGTCCAATGAAAAGCATTACATACCACAATATAATAGAACTTTAAGATAATGACATTTATTAGGACTGGAGTACAATCTAGCCAGCAGCTGCAATCTATCCTGATGTAACTAGGAACTTGTTATCATCCTTTAAGGTGTCTGTATCTATATACTGCAGCAATCCTTGTTCTTGTCCTTTCAGAAAATTCTCAGTGGCTACCTTTACAATAGGTCTATTTTTTTCTGGCTGCACCCATCCAAATTGGCTGTCTTTGGCATGTGTGCTGATACTGGCCTTTAAAAGGAGTATATTTCAGCTCTCTTTACAGCCTACGCTCTCCTGAGCTAGCCCACTAACAATTATCAATTGGCTGTATCTTTATAAACCTATTATGGCACTGGAAAACTACACCTTATTTGGTGCTGCTTAGAAATGGTCCCATTTTTACCCTCCTACCTGGGAGGTAGAATGTTGGTATTCCTGTTTCCCTTATTGAGATTTAACAAGTGATTCTTTTTTGTATGACAAGCCTTCTGCTTATTAATATGTCAGTTTAAATTTGGTATTATACACAGTATAATAGAAGACTTGATCCAAAATCAACTTGAGGATTATCTGCAGTGTAATACTGACTCAAACCAATATAGAACCAAATTATATGCTGTTAATGCTGATCTGAACATGGTATTTTCTAGCCTTTGGCACATCATTTGTTTGATATACACATATACGCCTTTCAGGCTGGGTGGGGCTGAGTTGATACAACATCCAGTATGATGAAATAAGAGATATATGATTGATGATCTAGTGATTAAACGGCCTGTAATCAATGATAATTACTATGTCAGCTGACAATTATATGCTGTATAATAGCAATAGCAATTATAACAAACTGGTGATTATATGGCGTATAATTAATATAATTACTACAATTAATAGAATGATAATACAGCATATAACTGATAAAGATCTACATGTAATGATTAGCCTGGTCATTTGTGTTCAATCAGCCTAATCTCACACCCAGTGATCAGTGCCACGGCTCACACCAGACATTTTCTGCTCTCCAGCAGGAGTGACAGGCCAGGCTAGAATGACCATGTATACTATTGGGGAAATACTCACCAGGTATTTGGAAGAAGTTGCCCAGGGACACTAAATTACAGTGTAGGGTACAACCTGATTGGCTAATCCCAGCACTTTAATGTAGATGAACCCAAGCTTTCTGAAGCCTTTAGTGAAGCAAAACACCTGAATGAGGGAAATTGTTAGAGGTTTCTGCATGGTGTTTGGGTAGCTGAACCAAGGAGAAAGATCCAAGTTATGGGGGTGATAATACCCCTGGTTTGGGAGATATACAGGAGGAGCCAACCAGAGGGAGGAAATATCTGGTTGCTGCTGGTACTGCATGGAATATGACTGGCAGGGTTCTTTTAGTGATGCAAATAAAATGTATAGGCTTGTAAAAATACAATAGATTCCTGCAAACCACACAAGCTCTTGCTGCATATAAGAATTTATTAGGCAACATCAACATGGAGACAGTTTCTCTTCCTCCTTTTTATACTTAGCTGTGTAGCTTTTCAATTATTGAGCCAGTATTTCCATAGTGACATCTCCTTTACTTGAATAACCTTGGTGCTTGAAAAAAGTGCACATTTGCCTGCGCAGGGGCCTGCACTCAGAAGCCAAACATGTTAGAGCATGAGCCCAAGCCAACTGCTGCAGTGTTGCATCAAATGAACAGTACTGGATCAATAGATTTCCTGATTGCTCAATTGATCAATTACTTTCCTAATTTACTATTTCATGATGATTTCAAGGTACAGTTCCTTCCATAGATTTGATTTCCAGGTTTTTTGAAATGCAACCCTGCTAATTTCTGTTCATTGGAGTTTGTCAAAAGCAGGCTTTGTGGCAAGGGAGTTGTTTTATATTGGCTTTAACACATTTATGGAGAGTTTGACAAGTATGTTATCAAGGGCATCCTGGGCCCTGACACCATTCCCAATATAGTCAGTGTTAGGGAACTAACCCTGACCCGCTGGCTTGCTAGCATTTGGAACTGGTAGGTTGCAGACTGGGTTGACAGAGCCCACAAAAAGATTGGTGCTAAATTAGTGAGGTAGGACATCAGCTTTCCCACCCATGGCCACAGGCTGGCAGCAGGGAGAAAAGTATTTGTTACTCCTTTGAGATTAATGTATAAAATCCCAAATAACTTATTAGTATGGTCCAGGAGAAGCTCAGCAGCAGATGCAGGCATTAGTTTGGGGATGACAGGTGGTTCCATGTCTAATTATTAGGCAAGGATTAAGTTATATTTATCTCTGAACAGGCAGGGCTCAGTAACGTGTCAAGGGCTCTTCTGGTTGTATCTGGTTAACTCTTTAGTTTGGGCTAAGGAATACTGTGTTAATATCTTATCTGAGGTGTAATCATTGTATTTGGACTTCAAGGGGTATTATGTAGAATGAACAGGACCAAATGGAGCACCTGGAAGACAATAGGTAGCTGGCAGACTGGTAAGAGGGTAAGAGGATTTTTGAGTTAACTGGCATATGACAAGGATAAAATACAGCAATAATTGGGGAAGCCAATATCTCATAACCTTTATTTAAAAATGACAATAGGGATTGATCTTGGGATGGCAGGTACTTATAATGTGCTTCCAGGCTTCATTTTCTGATTGGGTTTACTGAGCTTGGGCAAGTTGACATTGGGGTCTTAGATGGCAGGGCGGCGTTTGACACTGGTGGGTTGCCATGGGAACAGTTGGCATTTAAACTGTCTTCATGTTGAATGTCTGCATGTCAACAATTTTTTGGCATTAAGACAGTTGAATTTAATTTTGGCACTTAGGCCAAAGCCTACTATCTGTTTGCTAAATAAACTAATCTTTTATATTGTATCTTAAAGTTGGATTTGATAATCAATTGTTAAATTAAGCCAATGTCAACATCAATTAAGAATAGGCTTAATTTTATTATAAAATAAGAAGGAAATTACCATTAAAAATGCCAAATTATTATAATTTTAATTTTAAGCTCAACTTCAATAATGATTCTACACAATGTCAATATAAACTAACAATTTATTATATTTTTTAATAAAAATACACGTAATCTGGAATATCTTCACTTATAATAAGTTATTTATATTTATATTTGGCCCTTTGTTTCATAGTTCTTTGAAATATAGAAGGTAAAAATTTCAAGCTTTATTGTAAATTATATTAGTGGTTTATTATAGCTCTGATACTGTTGAATGTGTTCCAGTTAACCCTTAAACATTGGATTAAGCTAGATTATATAGGTTAAAACTAGGAGTTATATAGTGTCATTTAAAGTCAACACAAAGGAAACCCAACACAAAAGTAAAGGTGGGACAAGGAGTATAAGTTAAGCAATCACAGTGACATAATTTAAGCAAGATTTAATAGTAGTCCACTATAAAAGAAGGTAAACTCTGACAAAATTGTCACCTTCATTAATTTAATAAGCAAAAGACGCAGCTTAACAGTTTCAACTTACAGAATGGTAAGCTTAGAGCCCCAAAACTTCACACAATAATAATAAAACTACTAATTACAATATTTGGTACTTAGTTTTAAAAGTTATATTCATATAACTTTATTATAGCCCAAACCCCAAATAGCCCATTTTCAGACTAGATTTTGAACCTAATATTAATTTAATTAAGATTTATATGCTTTTTAAATAGTGATTCACCTCAATAATGCTGACTGTCTATAAGTCAACTGTCAGAATTAAGACAATATTTTAGGCCAGCTGTCTAGAATCAAAATTTTAATAAATGTCAACACTTAAAATGTTGTCACTAAACATTTAAATGCATTTTTTTCCAACTTTTTTCTTAATAAAAATCCTCAGTACTGCATATAATAATAATACTGAAAGTTTTTTGTATAGTATATATAATATTCCTCCACAAATTGTTATATTTTCAGCTTTAACTTTCATTTTTATACTTTAGTCACAGTTATTTCTCTAACTCTTTTTCTTGATAGGATAAATCAAAGAAACCCCAGCCCAATAAAAAAACCAATAAAAAACTGCCAAGGACACTGTTAAGCCTAAGGCTTCTTCTTCTACAAAAATAGTGCTTAAGAAAAAGCCTAAAAAAGATTAACAAAAAAGAAAAACCTTACACTCTCAGCTTCTGAGAAAGACTCTGATGATGGTTTCACCTCCCATAGCTGGTATGAGTCTGAGAGAGATAAAGATCCCATCAAAAAGAAGAAAATAAAGGCAAGCTTTAAGTCCTCTCCTGAAACCTCCCCTGGTGAACATGAAAATGATGAGCAACATGAGTATTTTCCTGGTTTTCAACACGTTCCTCCTGGGCCATGGGATGCACTAAAAGCCCATAATATTTGCAATGTTAACGGCTGCTTCAATATACCAAAGAGATTACCAAAATTCTTTCCATTAATATCATTCAAAGGTGGCCCAAGCATGGTCAGTGATGGCTATGTGTTTAACTGCAATAATCAGAAGCAAGGAAGCAAGAGCAAACATTTCACATGTGAATACAGAAGCTGCTCAGCACGCCTAAACACCCAAGGCTGGGATAAAGTTACCTTGAAAAAGGGGGAACATACCTGCATTCCTCCCATCATTTTGATTGAGAAGCTACTCAAATGGTACCTATTCCAAATGATCCCAGTATCAAAAGATATTAAAGCAACTCAACTGGCAGTAAAAGTCACCAAGAACTTGAGCAAAGAGAACCTTAAAATTGTACCTGACCATGAACAACTTGTTAAGTATATCTGTGATAGGCGCCAAGAGCTAAACCCAATTGGAAAAATTGTGTCCCAAATAAAAGACCTGGTTTTTACTCCTGAGTTAGAGACGTCCCAAGACAATGGACAGTTCCTTTGTCAAAAAAATGGACCTGGTGCAAAAGACAAGATCATATGTTATACCACCTATAAGAATCTAGAGCAACTATATGCCACTAAGACTTGGATCTGTGATGGGACATTTGTAGCATCTCCTAAGTTATTCTGTTAGCTGTGGGTAGTGCATGCTCAGCTTGTTGATAAAATCCTTTCCTTTGCATATTTTCTTATTCCTGGAGCCTCAGAGGAGATATACCTAAGAGTATTTAAGATTCTACAGGAGGGCCTTAATGTTAAAAATGTAACAATTTCAAAGCCCTGGGCGGAAATTGAACCTGCGTCCAGCTGCCAGGAGGGGCAAGCAGGTGCAGGAGATTTGCCTGCACCTGGATTTGATTTGAAAAGCAGAAATACAGGCACGGGAATCACTCCTTCCCTGGTGGCAGCTGCCAGGCTCATTCTGGGCCCCAAAAGCTACGCCTAAGCCTTAGTGGATTTGGCTGGGCCTGGGCAGGCTAATTTTAGCTACCCAGTAAACCCAGTTCAAGCCCACCCTCCTTTTAGTAATTTGGGGTTCCCATTTGGGAACTCTTTTTTAATCAAGTTCTTTTACCTCAGTAATGCCTGTCAATCCAGTGCCAAAATGGCAATCAAATTAAAAAAGACCCCATGACCCCTGCAGCCAAACCTTCCAGAACCAATGACCTGTAGGGCCAAGATGATCCCCAACAAGCCAAACAACTGTTCCTGAAGACCTCAAAAAAGACCATGAAGTAGCCAATCAAACAGCAGAACCTGAGATGCTAAGCTATTTCACACAGATAGCACCAGAATAATGCCCAGAGGT
Organism: Entomophthora muscae; assembly: GCA_014839935.2. NCBI lineage: Eukaryota > Fungi > Entomophthoromycota > Entomophthoromycetes > Entomophthorales > Entomophthoraceae > Entomophthora > Entomophthora muscae. The sequence continues at coordinate 21,874 of QTSX02000201.1, read as the reverse complement.
ACTTGCATGTGAGTAAGTGTATAAATCAGAAGCTCCTGAAAAAGTTCTGTATCATCATCCTCACCAATAAAGTTGTTATGAACCTTTGGTTCACCAATCTTCTTCCATACCTATTTTTGATACTCTTTCACCTGAAAACACCTAAGCGCCAGTACCTATCTACTGGGATAGATAGTCAGACTCCAGTTGATTAAACAAGGCCTTTGACTACTACTGTCCACCCAACCAATGCTCTGTTTGGCCCTGTGCATTTCACTGAGTATCCACTCAAACCTGATCACAAACCCTGGACCTTGGAAGACTTGCAGTGGTAAATCCGCCAAAACACCCCCAAGGAACCCTACCAAACTATCTGTGACAGCATAGAAATCACTAAGTATACCCTTTGATCTTCAATGGGAAATACAACAACCCTGCTGCCTATCTGGTACCTATGGAACTACCCCCAACACCCAAACCAACCATCTCAACTCCACCCACTTCTGATGCCACTGGCCAGAGTAGTCAAACTCTGGGAGTGCTTTATCTGGCGCTCACAGGATTTATTGACTCTTACTTACCAGAAGATGTATCCTGGGATGTAGCTGGGAAGGCCCTTTCCTACTTGGTAAAGTTAGGACCCATCATCTGGTGGGTCATGCCAGTACCTGTATCAACTCCTCCCTCACCTTATGGAGCTCCACAGTACTCCTGGTATCCTGACAGTACCTGGATCATTGGGCATTGATCCACGTCCTCAGGTCAATATTTGGTGCTGGAAAAGTCAGGGGAAGTCTGGGGAGAGCTTGGCTTACTTAATGCTCTCCCCGGGATTTTCCCTTGTCCTGATTGTCTTGGGTAGTGGTGACTCTAAAATATGTGCGTTTTGACTGTCTATTGTTCCCATTACCATGGCCATTTGAACTTGTGGGCTTAAAGTTCAAGTTATTGTTGTTGTTATGGTTGTCAGGCAAAGGGCGGTTGGTACATCTAGCTGAGTGAGAGTCCTTGGTCTTTCTCTCTTTCCAGTCTATGCCTTGTGGATGGCATTGGATGTTTGTTCTGCTTTCTCTGCTTTAAAATACAGGATCTGAATATTGGTTACTTGGTCAGGTTGATGTGTCTCATCATATGTGATTTGAGGGCATTGTAGTACATGAGATGTGTGGCTGGAGTGTCAAATGCCATATCTTCAGGGGCACATAAGCAGAGTTCCTTGTAGGCACGTGTGAGCTCCTTTACAGTGATTGTTTGGGTCAGATTATTCACTTGGCAGATAATCATAAGTGCAGTGTCCTTCACTACAAATCTTGTCAAGAAGTCTTGTTTAAAAGTGTCCTAATCTTTCACGGCATGGTCTTTGTGCCACTTATTGCACCAAGTGCTTGCATCATGTGCAAGCCATATGAATATCTCTGTAATCCAGAAGTGTTGTGAGAATTGTATCTGTGCCAGTTTATTTTGGACAGATTGAATCCAAGCCACAGCGTTATTGTTGTTGGCTCCAGCAAATGGTTCTAGGGCGGCACTCTGAAGTTGTTGTGCCACATAGGCTGGTAAGATTTCTTTATCTGCTGTGGTTTGAGACGTAGTGATAGGTGTTTGGAAGAACCCTTGCGCTGACAGGGCGTTGAAGGCAGAGACTGGTATAACCATGTTCTGGTATAGCATAAACCCTTCTGGTATTTTGGTACCTGGTGTGTATAGCGTCCAATCTAGAAGAGGCCAGCCATGGTTTTTTTTAGATTTGTTGACCGCAGTGGGTACAGGGAACATGCATAATTTTAAAGGAAAAGATAGGATGGGGAACCTACCTGTGCTACTAATGTCATAACTGAGCTGTTTTAGCAGAGTTACAAGGGAAAATATTTAGAAGCTACATAATATTCTTTATTAAGAGATAGTGATTATATAGTCATTATGAATCAAGGATAACAGGATCATGATTGTGTTGATCACACAGTTGGATGATGAAGGGGGTGCCTGATCCTGGTAATGAGTCAAATGCCAAAACAAGGTATCCACTGTTAATTATCATCATTTGTTCATGTTGATGTATTTAGTGATTCAAGTTGACTTCCTAGTTTGGCTACAGGTCACTGGAAGGTCAAGTTGCGAGTCACAAACCCGCTTGTTTGGAACCTTGCTAGTGGGTCAAGCCTTCTGTTTTAACAACAAGAAAAGAAACTGAAGGATTTTGCACTCAAAATGCAACTCTGCTAAAGGTCAAAATCAAAAAAGCATGCATATTGTGGTTCATAACAGAGGGGCTATATAAGAGTGATTGATTAGATATGACCTAGAGATACAGGTTGCTATTATAAGATCTTAAACTTAAATAATTTTTGGGCTACAAAATTTAAATTAATTTATCCACAGAGCAATGAAGAAGAAGCTGGTGGCTTTACAAGATATCCATAAAGGAGCAGCTGGTCCAAAAGTCTGAAAAAAGTTTCACTTAAGAATGTTTATAATGGGATCTTACTTCTGTTAAATGAAGACTTTAACAAACCCTACCTAATAATATAAGCATTGTGGCCATGTAATCTTCTGTCATCTCTTCTACACAAGTGTCAATCAAGAGAAACAGTACATATAGTGCTATAGAAAGGGATCTAGGAGCCAGACACTTGGTAAAAAATTTAAAAGATTAGCAAGAGAATTAACATTTACAAAAGGAGGATAAGAGAACCTTAGCAGTGAGTTCACTACCTTCTAGGAGATTTGCACTCCCAAAGAAGAAGAAATCCAGTCAGGTGTCATGATGCATAGTTCAGATGCCAGGATGCTAATATAAAACTTGCTAGAGGAGTTTGCAGGGCTTCAGGCATAGTGAAATGCACTGGTATTAGAGCTCAGTTTCTTGAGAAGGTGTTATAGCCCAGTTAGTCTCTGGATTTTGATCCAGAACATAAATGATGACCTCCCAGGAGTAAAAGAACAAAACTAATTTTATTATTAAATCCAGCACTCTTGTTTTAAATGAACCAATTAGAGTTCAGTACTTGATTGGGGAAGACAACAGTCCAATAGAAAGGAAAGAAATGAATAGAATAAGATATTGTTTATTATAGAATATTGTGATAATTATACTATATGGGGAAAACCACAAGGCCACAAGGGAGTGGCATGGTGGCATGTTCCATGTAAGGATTGGAGCCAAATAATAACTTGTGCAGGATCAGCAGGTCAAATCAGTAGCTCTTCTAATTAAGAGAAAGTGCCCACAGTTTGACATTGCCATCAGATAGGTCCATATTGTTAGATACGTCAAGGAGAAAATTTTCAAGCGCCCCCTGTGTATTGTAAGATACATTAGCAGGCAAGGAGAAAGACTTGGTTGCAACACTACCCCTTGCCCCCTGCTTGTTGTTAGACACCAGGATCAGAGGTTGCGGGAGATCTGGGAAGGTCCACACAAACAACTTTTGTGTGGGGATGGCGCAGCAGGGGCGCAAGCAATCATGGTGGAGTTTCTTGGTGTTTCCTTGGGCATCTTCAAGTTGATAGATGTGGTTGTCATAAACTGCAGCTATCTTGAAGGGCCCCAGGTGGTTGAGTTCTAGTTTGGAAGAATTGGGGTTGAGGGCATAGAGGGGGTCACCTACAGTGTATCTGGCCTCCAGGTGCTTTGTACCCCTTTCAATTTGCTTGTGTTCAATGTATCAAGCTTTAGCACACCACTGGCTCAGGGAGGGGGTAGGCAGCAAGGGGGGTTTTCCAGGAACCATGTATTGTAATTTCCCTTGTTCCACTCCATCAAGCTGTCAGGTGTCCCAAAGGCCAAGGCGCTGGGGCTGGATCTGGTGCCTCTGTTGATCCTTGCTTTCAAGACAAGCAGCGCTGTGGGCAGGTGTTAAGGCCACGCAGTGTGGGGATGCTCCTGTGAGAGCTTGGCAATGAGTTGGGCCAGTGAACCATTTAGACGCTCCACACACCCATTAGCTTGAGGGTGGTAAGGGGTGGTGAATATTCTTTGGAGGGCATTTTTGGCGCAGTATGCCTTCATGACATGCCCTAAAAGTTCAGGCCCACCATCTGTGATTGTGACTGTACAACAGTCACTGTTAAGTATTTAGCCAAATAAATGCTATAAGATATAAAGTTGCTCTGTATTTGCTGTTTGTTTTATGTAGATAGGTTTGGCTGAAATTCTTCAGACAAAGATTCCTGAGAACTTAGTATCTATATTCAATAAAAGAACAGAAGGAAAGATTGGCCAAATCAATCTTGGAGACTAGGCATCTCAAAAACAATTTAATTAATTGAGAAAATTAGCTAATAGATACATGGGAATATAATTAATGAGGATTTAATTATATTAGTTAATTGCCTTGACTGTGTCAAGAAGTTTGGTTAAGGTTAATCAAAACTAAACCCCCAAATTTTGGGTTAAAAGCGCTGTTTTGTCAAATTTATTTGGTTAGAAGCGCTGCTGCACTGCCTAATCAATTTGAGAAGCGCCAAGGCACCGCCTGGGAAAATTGCTGGGCACTGCAGTGGCGCCTGGTTTGAGTTTTAAAGTGTTTTAATGGGTTTTAAGGCAAAAACCATTAAATGCAAAGATAACTAAATAAAGGTAGTGATGCCTAGGAATTCAGGTTTGATCAGCTGGTTTCCAGTTGGAACATTGATAGCTGGGGTTTGGGATGTGTAATCCACAGGATTTTGGCGCCAGGAGCTGGGGAAGATCCATGCTGAGTTGGTACATTGGGATGAATGGAGTCAGGTGATTTATTCCCATTGTAGGTTGGTTCTCATAGGTTGAGAAATATTGGTGATATTTTTAGGTAAAGATCTAAGTTAGGATGACTCAAATATCATAGACCACATGATATGAATCATAGGTTAATTCAGGAACTGGAGGGGTTTTCAGCCAAATATGCCCCAAATGGTATATAAGCAAAAACAGCTAATTTTAAATAAAAAATATTTTTGATTTAGATGCTTTCCCCTCAACCTCTTTTTAATTATCATGTCTTCTTTATTACTATTTGAAAGAGCAAAGTTTGGGGTGCTTTGTGTTGAGGCTGCTGCTGCAAGAAAGGAAGTTCCTACCAGCTTGCTTGAGGAGGCTTGGGCAAGTCTGACGGTCTCTAAGATTGCACCTGAGGAATCTTTGGTAGAAGTGAAAGTGGCTTTTGAAGAACTATACTTCAACTATTTTTCTAGAGAGGGAGCCCTGGCACAAGGAAATCAAGTTTATGCATAGGACTTCTGGAACTTGCTGTTAGGATTGGAAAAAATTTGCACCAAGTAAAGGACAGAGCCAATTTGAAGTTGAGGCGTTGAGAAACAGAGAGGAAAATAGTGTCAAAATTATGGCTCATTGGAGAGATGACAATAAAGAGTTGTCTCACAAAATTGCCTCCCTGGAGGCAAATCTCTTCAAAGCTTTGTCACAGGAAGGTACCAGTAACAAGAGTCTAGGGCAATATAACGGTAAGTTTGACTGGTTAGACATGGATCTGTCACAGTGATGAGATGTTTGGGTTTCCCAAAGCAGGCCACAATCTCTTTACCAATAAAGCAGGTGATTGTGGTGGCAGTGTGGTTAGTGGTTGCCCACACTACTGACCAACAGGTAAAGTAATTAATGGCTGTAATGATGTAATTTTTGCCTAGTATATCCTCAGGGAGGGGCCCAAAAATGTTGAGGGCCCACTGCTCAAAGGGTTACATGGCTTTGATGGGCAGTACAGACTTAGGGGGTGCAGGCTTTGATGTGTTTTTTTTCATACAACACACATGTCCCAAGGAGATCTAAGATGTCTTGGCGCATACATGGCCACCAAACCTTACAATTCATGATTTTAAAGAGGTTCTGTCCTCTAACATGGCTCAAGGTGTGGTGGTAGTGCAGTATGGTGTCTCCTTTCTGTGTGGTAGGAATATAGGGTGTCTTTTCTCCTGTTTCTGCGCAGTAGCAGACATTGCCTGCATTGGTGGTGAACTGACTTTCATTGCCCTTCAGTTTGGAGATGGTTACCAAATTAAGGCCTTTATAGTGGATCACTTCAGGTCAGAGGTAGAGCATTAGCCAGTATGATTCTAAGCTGTTTTCCCCTGTGATGAACACCACATGTAACCTGGAGAGGGCATCAGCAGTGACAAGCTTCTTTACAGGCTTGTATTTGATGTACAACAGGTAAGAAGATAGATACTTGACCCAGCCTGCCTGGCGGTGTGTCAAGTGGGACTGTATGTTGAAGTATTGGAGCAACTTGTGGTCTATCAAGACAGGAGGTGGGAAGGTGGCCCCTTCCAAGTGACAGTACCACTTCTCAACGCAGTGCACAATTGCTGCTAGCTCCTTGTCATGAATTGGGTAACATTGTTCTGAGTCAGTGAGCTTCCTGGATTTGTATGCCACAGGAAGGAAGACACCCTTGTCAGTTTCTACCCACAACACACCTCCTATGGCCCTGTCAGAGGCATCAGTCTTGAGTTTGTATTGGCGTTTTTGATTGGGAAACTGTAATACAGGCACTTTTGTAAGTCTCTGATTCAATGTCTCAAAGACTTGGTCTCTGATAGGAGTCCAATGGAAGCGCTGTTTATTGTTCAGGAGCTCAGTGAGGGGTGCAATAAGTTCTCCACAGTTGGGGATGAATTTACGCATATAGACAACCATGCCTAATAAGGTATGTACCTGACTGATATCAGTAGGGGGTGGCATACCAGTGATTGCCTTGATCTTGGCAGGGTTGGGCTTTATCCCTTAAGCAGAGATGGTGTGCCCAAGAAAAAGCAGCTCCAACGTGAGGAATTCACATTTGGAAAACTTAGCTTTTAGCTGATTTTTCTGAAAGGTGTCAAGGACAGCACAAAGGTGTTGGATATGTGTGGTTTGATCTTGACTGAAGACAATGATGTTGTCAAGGTACACAACAACGCACTTTCCAATCAGATCCTCAAATTCTTTGTTCATCAACATAGCAAAGATGAAGGGAGCGTTGGTCATTCCAAAGTTCATGCACAACACTCAAATGACCTGTAGCGTGTGCAGAGGGCAGTTTTTGCCTCATTCCCTGGCGCAATGCGGACCTGGTTGTACTCTGCAGTGAGATCTTTCTTACTAAAGACCTTTGCACCCATGAGCGTGTCAAAAAGGTTGCCAATCAACAACAGGGGGTACTTGTTCTTGACAGTCACTTTGTTCAGGGCACAGTAATCAGTCACTAAGCAAAGGGACCTGTCCTGCTTGGCTACAAAGAAGACTGCAGCCATGTAGGGTGAGAGGGAAGGGCGGATAAAGCCCTTGCCAAGTGCATCTACAAGGTGTTGACAGAGAGTTTTGTCTTCTTTGGACGTCAGACAATAGAGGGAACATGTCTTGGGTAGCAATCTTTGCAGTTGTACAGCATGTTTTATCTCCTGAGGAGGAGGTAGTTGGTCCAGTGTTTCACTGAAAACATCCTTATCCTCCTGGAGGAGTGCAGCAAGTGCTGGTGGGAGAGGAGTAATCAAGGGGGAAGCCATAAGAGATTTGACTCAGATAACCTCAACTAAACATTGATTGAAGTCCAGTTCCCCCCCTTGAAATTGTATGTTCCTGTCTCTATGATTCTGACAAACACACTATCATACAATAACTTGCTAATTTTGATAAGATAGATTTAGAAACCCACCCCATTTCTGTTAAGGGTGATGACAGACGTATCCCAGTCAATATAGGGACAGCTGTGTTGCTGCCAGTCAAGGCCAGCAATGACGTTGTGGCTGAGCCCCACCATAATTAGCCCAGAGAGCTTAACCTGGACGTTTCTTATTCTCTCAGAGAAGGGTACTGTCTCATAGGTGATTGCCACTTTGTGAGAGTCAGCTATTTGTACTTCCTTGAAGCAGCTGGGCACTTGGTCTAGTTGTTGAGAGTCAGCAAACATCTGGTCAACCATAGTGTGATTGGCCCCAGTATCTTCCAAAAGTTTGTGGATGTTCCCACAGAAACAGAAGGGATAGGCCAAGTGGGTTACTTTATCTGAAGAATGGCTTGCTTGGAGAACAGAGTTGTTGCTATGAACCTGGCAGACATCAAGAGTCTCAACATCATGAAAATTGTAGTCACAGGGGTTCTTTGCAAGGAGAGGTTGAGATTGAGAGCAAGAGTCAAGTGGGGTTGTAGAACCTCTCATATCTGCAACCCCCAGGCTTTTCCTGGGTTCTCAATTTGTGCTAATTGAAGCTCCCCCTTGCAGGAATGCTTAGCCCCATTCTCTTGTTGACAGGGCTGACGGCAGCCCACCTGACTGTGGGAACTGCCAGGTGCAGGGAAAAACTGGGGTAGTGCATCATTGGATCTACAGAAGCCCATGGAAGCCTGGTTATTGGCCTCCACAATGAATTTGTAACAGTTTTTGATGGAATTACAGCACCCCACGGGAACCCACTTACAGATATAGGGCTTGAGCCCATTGGCAATCAGTGTAAAGAGCATGGTGTTTCTGTTGATGACAGATTCTAGGTTGGAAACAAGGGATTGTTGCCAGGCTGCAAGATATTCATGAACAGACCTGGTCTGTTTAATGGCCAGGAGGGGAGTTCCCACCACAACAGGTGAAAATGTTTCACTGTAGCGGGACTTTGCAGCATCCCTGAATAATGCCCAAGTAACATCTATCTCTTGGCTGGCCCAGTTGGTGAAACACACTGCACCAGGCCCTGTAAGGCGCCCCAAAGCAGTGGCAGCCCACATGGGCTCAGGAACCTGACAGATACAAAGTCAGGTATCAGTAGAGTGGAGTCAACTGACAACGTCAGCTCCTTCAACACCACCCGCAAAAGACTCAAGTTGGAGATTTAACATGTGTTGTGACAGGTCTGATTGAGGCAGGGTGATACTTACGCCGCGCTTCCCAAGGCAGAGTCAATTATATGCGCTTTTGAGTACCAACTGGTCTTGTTAGATAATGTACCCCTTGGAAATTCTCCCTTGGGGATGGGAAGGAAAGTTTCTTGATGGGGAGTAGCCATAAGGCCTGTACTCTGTCCTTTCTTAGGGGGAATTTTTTGTTTAGGTAGGTTGTGAACCTAATGCTGCTACCACTGTTGCAACTGAATTGATTAGAGTTCAGTACTTGATTGGGGAAGACAACATTCCAATAGAAAGGACATAAATGAATAGAATAAGGTATTGTTTATTATAGAATATTGTGGTTAATATACTATATGGGGAAAGCCACAAGGCCACAAGGGGGTGGCATGGTGGCATGTTCTATGTAAGTTTGAAGCTGAGGAATAGCTTGCACAGGGATCAGAAGGTCAAATTGATATCACTCCTAATCAGCAGAAAGTGCCCACAGTTTGATACTGCCTTTGAATTGGTCCATGTTGTTAGATACATCAAGGGGCAACTTTTCAAGCGCCCACTGTGTACTGTAAGATACTTTAGCAGGCAAGGAGAGAGACTTGGTTAAAACACTCTTGTTCCTCTAAGCATGAGTTAAAGCTTGTTCTACTCTGACACATCTTCCATACTATTATTGATGCTGTTGTACCCCTGCCTTGTAGCTGTACTGGTTGATAATTTATCATTATTGTCATAGATTATTCTATAGAATGAGTAGAGGGTAAGACTGTAAAATAGTTAATGGCTAAGACCACTGTCAATTTTCTACACATTAAAATTCTTCTCCCAAAGTTTCCTGAAAGTTCTACTATCTGATAATGGAACTAATTTCAAACCCCTCCTAATCATCTATTTGGTTGAGAATTTATGGAGCCATTCACCCTTATATGCTGCTTAAAATTCCTCCATCAATAGTGCTGTTGAGAAATCCAATTCCACACTTTTTCCATTTGATGTAAATTGGCCCATGTATATCCTGGTCATTGGGGCTTATAGCTTTCTACTGGCTGATTTGCCTATTGGTTGGGAAAATATCAAGTTACTGAACATGATTGTTTTTTATTCTCCAAACTAGAGGATTAGTCCCCCCTTCTATACTGTTTGCAGTAATTGTGAAACACATAAAATTTATTTTCCTGACAATCACTTTAAAGATTTATCTATAAAATAATTTACCTAGAAGCTGAAGCTTACTCATCAGTGTATAAGAATAAAACTCTGAGATTGAACCAGGTTATCTCCCACAGAGATTTATCTTCTCAACTTGTAAATTTATGAGCTTTTATTACTGTCATAAATTGTAGGTGGATGTGCTAATGTATTGGACTCTTTGATGACTAATCCCATGAAAGCTATCTTCAAATAGAGTACTAATTATATCATTAAAATGATTGTTAATAGACATCTGTTTTCTTGTATATATATTGATTTCTTGCACCCTTATGTTCCCTGTGACATATCTTGATGGAGACAATATCTAAATCCACATATTGTGGATGATTTGATTATTGTAATAGAGATTTTGGCATTTTCTCCTGATTCTAGTGTCATCAAAATTGTAGATTTTATTTTGAAAGCCAAGTGGCTGACTAAAAGAGATCCCAAATTTAATCTTTTGTTGGGAATTAATCTATTTGTTTTTACATATGTGGCTATTTTGATTTATCTATCTATCTTTTTGGTTTATAATAGACATATGTCACATAAGTTACTAGATAGTGGTTTGGTATTTCTTAACACCATATTTTTAATAGCTGTGGCGTTGTCGTAATTTCAGGCTTACACAAGGCCTATGAGACAGGAAGCCCTGTAGGGGTAGAGACTAACCCTGTTGTCCTAGGACTGGTTGGCTATTAAAGGAGGACTTATAATAGATATATGAATAAAGCTTATTTATTAAGAAAAGGAATGAGGGGATTATATAGTCACTCATTCCATCTTCAGGATGAACAAAGGGCAACATGAACAGTCATGTGAACATTCAGGAAAGGTTCTATTGATCCTAGTATATCATGTGAGGGATCTACAGAGATAAGGTGATACTGGATAAGTCTCATAATAAGGTTTGAGTCCCTAGTTTCAGAGATATGAGCTCAACAAGGCAGGCACTGGTTTGCAGCTTGATAAGAGGAACAATGTATTATTATCCAGTAATAGAATCACAAATACTGATGTATCTCTGGAAGTACTGAAGATTGGATCAAAGTAGAATAAGTATTTCTAGGGTAGTTTTGCATGGAGAGTGTGATGGTGCAATAATATTGATAGGCTAAATATTGGCTAAGCTCGAATTTATAGCATCAATGATGTTGCATATATGGATCAAATTAGTACTAAGCATATCATAGTGAGATATATTAATACCAAAATTCACAACAGGCGTTAAGCAAAATCAACTCATATTTAAACAAATATTAAAACCCAATGAATTTATATTAATTAACAATATGATTTGGGTCCACTTCTATCTTGTTTTAAATATGAGTTGATTTTGCTTAGCGCCACAACTTTGAAAACTACTGTTACTCCCCAGCCCTTTAAATTTGCTCCTTTTTCTTCCCTTTTTTGGAAAAGCTAAAAAGTGCTTTCTATTTTTCTATATTCTTGAAAAAGATCATGATGCTTGCACCTTGTCACCATTTCTAATAGCTATAGATGCTGCTTGCGTTACAAAAGCCAATGTTTTATAGTGTTTCATGTCTTCTCTGCCAAAAAAACCCCAAAAAACTGATGATTTGTAATGTATACTATACATTTTATTGATGTTGTCTTAATAAATTGGCATGTTATAGAAGTATTTTTTAAGACTGTTTTAGTGGGATGGTTTGTTCTACTGTTCTGTATTAGCAGAGTTACACAGAAAACTTTTAGTAAGTAGATAATGTTTTGATTGTGACATAAGATATTATATAGTATAGGTGATTCTATTAAGAGTAACAATGTACCCACTATCAATCATTTGGATGTGTAGGGGGATTGAACCTAGTTATGGGTCAGGCACTAAATTGAGTTTGCTCTAGATTTGGACTATTGCTATGATGTGTTCCCTTTCTGGTAACTCATTTGACTGCTGCTTTTGGCTGTGGGTGCCAGGTTAGTTGATTCAAAGGCCAAGAAGTATTTTGTGTGAAGTTTTTCTGGGGGTTGACCCAACAGTTTTGAAAGTTTGGTTGATTGAGGGAGTCCTAAGGCTTAAATCACCACAAATAAAATTATGAAAATATTATAGCTGATCTAATTCCGGAGCATCCTTACAAAGCATTTAACCCATGATTACTTAGCTACAGGAAAACTTTTGAATTTGAATAATTTTATCTTTATAGATGATATTTATTATGCTTGAAAAGATATTCATCTTTCCAGGGACATGAATATTTATTTTCTTTGTGAGTTTTTCTTGTTTTTAAAGTTCTTTTGTTAATACCTTTACTAATGGGTTGTGATATCTGCCCTATACTGGTTTGGCCAATTAGCACATGTTTAAGAAGCTCACCCCGTGTGGATTTGTTGTTCTAAATCTGGATTATTTAACATACTCAATAATTCATTATTAATTTTTCTTTGGCAATTGAATCCTTATTGGCAGAAAAACTAAATCAATATTAAATTAATTTTGGCTTCTAGGAGGCATAAAGCTGGATGTGGCATCAATATTGAACTATTAGGAACCGATTGCAGCTCTACTCAATTTAAGCATTTTGGTCTCAACAGCAGGGAAGACTAGGTCAGAAGACGGGTAACTGGAGAGATAGAAGATAGATGAGGTTAATCAGGCCCATAAGCTTACTATATGGATAGTGATTGTTTTTTAATAGGCCAGTCAACACCACTCTATTTTAGAGGCTCTTAAAAAGGAAAGATTTATCTCGGCATTAGTATTAAAGGAGTTGCTATAATTCACCCCAAAAAAATTTATTTGAAAAATAAGGTAAAAGAAAGTAACTTGTATGCTTAATCTAAATAGACGTGTTGTGATGCTTATGGATATGATAGTATCACAGATCCTAAATTAAGAAAATATTTTAGGATAAGCAGACGTTTTTAAGTTATTAGAACCCACTATGATTGAAATTTATTATTACATATCTTATTATATATATTGAATTGATAGAGCAATATTATAATATTTTTGCAAGTTGATTCTAAATAGCCTGTGGTTATTTATGTGCTATCTTGAGGTTCTGATATGTCAATTGAATGTGCCATAAATATTAAATATTATGTTTCAACACATCACCCAACTACTTAATTGTCTTGATAATGTGCCTATACAATATTATCAGGTGTTTGTGTATTAGCCAGTAAATGACATCCAACTTGATGTGTGTAGTTTCTCTTCTGTTGCCAGTTTGCTTCCATCTCACCAATCGGCATATTTATTAATTAATCCTGATAAGCTTTACGGCATAATACTTCAGCATGCCACGGATATTTGAATGATTGTCTACTATTAAATTTGATTTCCTTGAAATACTTGAAATTGCATGTATTATAAGGAAGTTGTGTATGATGGTTTATTGTTTCAGTTAGTATATTTTTATATTGGCCCATAGATTCAGGATGATAAGGTTTCATGTGATATGCTTTTCTAGATAAATACAGTTTAATATGGGGTTTCAAACAGATGTTGCATAATCTATGATCTATTTGGGGAGAATGAAGTCAGCTTCTGGTGGATCTAACACAAACATCATGTGTGACTTTTGATCCTACAACGGGCCAATTAAGCCGCAATTTTATCTGGGATCTTGCATCTATTTAAGATTGGATTATAAACCCGTCACTTGCCTTTTGAAGCAAGGGGCTTGCCTTCTTTTGAGCAAGGTTGATCCCACCCATGATAGTGGCAATGGAACTATTGATAGACCAAGTCGATACAAAGGGTATCAGAGTGGATTAAGCCTACGCCGCACTTTAGGCTAATTTAAAGAGTATATTTGTTGCCCAATCAGATACGGGAACTTGAAACATCAACTAATTGATTCTGAATATACATCCAGAAAAGAACTTTCAGCATTCTATATTAAACCATCAAAGTTTGGGTGATATGGGATACATCTTTTTAGAATAATATACGTCTTGAATCATGGAACTCATCACCTAAGCGATGTGATCCAAAGTCAACCAAAAGGTTGCTTTGATAAAGCACTACCACACAAAATTAAGGAACAAGTGAAAACAAATTTGAATGTACTCTTAAATTGAATGATTTCCTTATTTGAACAAATGTGAATCTATAAAGAGTACTGAAACTTAACTAAATAAACAAAGCACTTTTTCTGGTTTTGAGCAAGGAATAGATTACAAGCGTGGTGTGGCGGGTGGGATGCCAAAAGAACAAAGCTGAGCTACGCCCGCTTTGCCCTTTTACGGCATCCCGCCTAGGTACGCGTCCAGGTATTCTAGTTGAGTCACATTTTTTTGTTTTTTAAATCAGTGGCCTTATAAAACTATTTTGTTAAACTCTAGTTGGTAAAAGGAAAGGTGTGTAGGGAGGCTGTCAAAAGAGCAAAGCTGTGCTATGCTCAGCTTCACTCTTTTACAGCAGCCCGCTGATATGTGTTTTCAGTTATATCTGGTAAAAAGCATTTAATGATGGTTGCTGGTATGTGTTTCCAGTTATAACTGGTAAAAACTATGATCAAAGAGGGGTGTGAAGTTTATATCTTTTGGACTTTAAATTTTTTGGCTTTTTAATGATCTTTATCATAAATCTTTTTAATGAACCCCTGAGAAGATGGCAGCCTGCTAATATGCGTTCCTGGTCTCATACCTAGTAAAAACCTGTTTAAAGATGCAGCCTCCTTATGGTTTCTTGGTAACAATTATTTAGATTTGTCAATGAAAAATAAGAGAAATCAATGAGTATATAAAGTTGAGCGGTGAGCAGGCTACCAAAAGAAAAAAGCTATGCTAACTCAGCCCTATTATTCACAACTTCACACTGTTATCTTTTTCTTCTTCCCTAGCAGAAATACCTTTTTGATAATTCAGTATGTATTTTTTAAATTTATTTACTATTCTGGTTGTTAAAAGATGATTTAATGATATCTAAATTATTTTTTAATATAAAATTGATAGCTTTATTATGATTGCTACTTTTAATTAGAGAAGTATGGATGTATGTGTTGTAAATCTCTAATATACTATTATCAAGGCTTTATTAGAGGTCTATAACTTTTATTATGCTTATTTTTTGACATTTAAGAGAATGGAGATTAATTAAAGTACTTTTAAGAGCTGTTGAGATACTCAGACAAAGTCAAACATAGAACATCAAGTTTTCTCACATAAAAAATCAACAATTTATACATGTTAACACTAACACTAGTACCCTTAAGATTTTTTTGTGCATGGTTTCTGTGCGCTCAGCACTTAGTTTAGGTTGTCTACCTTAAAAGCTATGAAAAGTACTTATTTTTATCCACATAGTGAAACTTCAGCTCTTTTAAATTCTTTATTTTTAGTATATATTTGAATTCCAATGGGCATTACAATACCCATGTTAATAAAGATCAAGTACATGATTAGAAATCTCTTTGGTTCTTGAACCATTATTTTGTAGTTTATAGGCTTAATATATTCTTTTTGCAGCACACTTTTTTACTAATATTTAGTCTTTATTTGTTGGTGACTGCATATTTTATTTATCAACATATTGATATAAATTCTTTTTAAATATATGTTAATTCTATGTGGTACTCTGATTTTTGATATCATTATTTCCTATTTTTGATAAGATAGTGTCTGATTTTGTAGATATTTTTAGTTATCTAATGTGATGTTATTTCAGCTTCATAGCTTTTGATTTTATTTTATTTTTAGGGTTAGTACCCTCTGGTAAGTTATATTGCTTTTGATTTTAGTAGAAAACATTATAAAATGAAACTACTGTAATATGGTCTAAACTTGATTAAATATGAATTTCTAATAGATTTCTGTTATCTCAGAAAATCAATTAATTATAGTGGTCTTTTAAAAGAGGAACCCTCTAATTTCATGAGCAAAAAAAGTTAAACAATCTATAGTAGCTATTATATATGATATATTAATGTAGTTTATGTGTTGCTGGAGTTTTACAGATGGGAGGGAAATAAAAATTATTATAAATGTTCTATTTGAGTGAAAAAGATTTTAAGGAGAGACAGGACTTCTTTATCACAATTAGCTTTAAACTTGACTATAACCATTAAACCATGAAGATTAATATAAGTTTTTAAGCAAATTATAATTTCTTGGTAGATAACTTAAAACTAAGTTGCTTTAAAATATACTTCTTAACATTTATTAATCATGTGAAAATAAGACATAACTTGATATTCAAAGATATAGATAATAAAAGTTTAAAGAAAGTCAAAGAGATTACCTTAATTGTAAAAATTTGAATTTGGGTAAAAAAGAGCTATTCGGATCAAAAAACTAAATTGGAGGAAACAGTTTTTGTTAAAATATATGTTTACTATAAAAAACTTACCCAAGCCAGGATCTGCTGTAGGCAGAAATCTGGGGCTTGAAATTAAGGTTAGTATATTTGGAAAAGATGACTTACCAACCCCAAGATCTGCTGCAGGGGGAAAGTTTGTGGGTTTTTTAAAAAAAGGTTAGTAAGTAGTAAAAAGCTTACCTGGCCCAAGATTGGCTTTGGGATAAAAATCTGGGAGTCCCTAATCAAGTTTAGTAATTTTAGAAAAAAATGGCTTACCTAAATCAAGATCTGCTTGTGGGCAAAAGTCTGGTTTTTTATAATCTAGGCTGGTAATTTAGTGAAAAAAACTTACCACCCCAAGATCTGCTGTAGACTAAGTCTATCTAAAAGGATTGTAGGTTACTAGCTAATTAGGAAATGATTATCTGAAATGTAGCTTGGTTAAAGAAGAAGATTAGTTGATCAAAACAATACTTACTAAACCAAGATCTTCAGGGCAAAAATCTGAATTTTTTAATCTAGGTTAGTAAACTTGATGAATAAATAACTTACCCACCCCAAGATCTGCTGTGGATCAAGCTCATCTAAAAGGATTTGAAGGTTAGTATTTTTAAGGAAAAGCTTACCTGAAATGCAGGAATCAAATTGAACCTTGAATTGAATTAGTTTTTTTTAAATTTTGTTACCTTTAAAAAGCAAAGTTAGCTTCAAATTTTTAAAAATAGTCTTACCTTGAGTATCACTGATCTACTATGCTTAAAACAGTTAGTATTATGAGTATAATTCAAGCTTACTGTTGTTTTGAAGTGAATCTATAAGTTTAAAGTGAAAAAATTAGTACTGTGTTTAGTTAAGGCTTACCTTGGCTTAATCAATGCTAATCTTATCTTCTTGGCAAAGAAATAGACTGATTAACCAATCATTGCTCATGATATCATTTCTAGCACCAACAATTATCAGTAAGTTATTAAATAGATATTTAAACGCCTTACCTTTATATCAAACCGGATCAGTTTGCATCCATCTATTATAAAATATAGTTTAATTTAAACTGCCGCAGGTGGGGATGCCGCGAGACACTGCAAAGTGTCCAACAACCCCTCCTGCAGCAGCATCACCCATTAGGACCAACCTATTGTATAGGCACAACCAATAGCGTTGTTGGCCTGCATCAGACTTAAAAAAAGGCAAGTTTTTCCAGGCTCCCACTCAAGAAAAAGCTTCCCCAGGGACTTGGCAGGGTGAAGAAGATAAAAAGCTTCCTCTGGGACAAGAGCGGTCTATACTAGATTATAAATCCGCATTGAAGAAGTGAATCAGAAAATAGTGCTGAGTTAAAATCTACAGTAGCCCAAAAAATACCCAGCCAGCAACATCTTAAAGAAAAAAGTAAATTTCAATAAATGAAATTTGCTATAAAAAGCATGAGCAGATGCACTGCAGATTTTTACACAAGTATGGTCTATAAAATTGCAAAAATAAATATGAAGAAAAAAATAAAAATAATTCAAAAATATTTAATAATAAGAGCTGCACCTTTAAGTATATTAAAGTACATAAAATGAATATGAGACAGAACCTTTTATTCAAACTTACCTAGATTATAAAAATTGGGGTAAGAAAATCTTTTGCACAGAAAATATGGTTAAAACAAGAGAATTACCTGAGTTTATTTGTGGTCAAGTTGCTTAAGCTAAGGAAATGGGTTTATCCTATAGAAAGATAGCCAAGGAACTCAAGATTGGCAAAGAAACTGCTTGAGAAATTTATCTCAAGTTCCAGGAAACCAAATCAGTGAAAAATCACCCAAGATCAGGTTGTCCTAAAAGAACTACTGCTCAAGATGATTGGAATATAGTTAGAATAGTTAAGCAAAATTGGTTTATGACTGCCAGTCAAATTAAAGAGACTATCAAAAAATACCTTGTAAATTGATATATCTGAGGCCACTGTTTGCAATAGACTCCATGAACTGGGGTACTATGGCCGTGTTGCAAGAAAAAACCTCTTTTAAGTCCAAAGAATAAAGCCAAAAGATTGGTCTTTGCTCACAAGTATGTTAACTATCCCATATATTTTTGGGAAAATGCAATTTGGCCTGATGAGACTAAAGTACATCTCTGTGGATCTCAGAGACACCAAAATGTCTATCACAAAACTGATGAAGCTTACAAAATTGAGTGCTAAAAACCCACTGTTAAAAATGGACGCCAGGGTGTCATGTTTTGGGGCTGTTTCACAGCCAACACGAGAGGGGCAATCCAGCCAATCTGTGAGAATGTAAATTTTGATGTTTACAGAAGAATCCCTGATTGGAATCTTCATCTATTTATGAAGGATCTGAAAGAACTGACAAGTTATATCCCTATGCAAGATAACGCTCCTATCCACAAATCCTAGAAAGCCTTAAAATACTTGGATGGTAAACAGATTGCTTGTTTGGATTGGCCTCCTCAAAACCCAGATTTGAATCCCATTAAACATCTTTGGGATGTTGTCAAATCCAATTTCCCAAAAACCTCTAAACAATACATTATGGATATTAAATTTGGAGTCGCAAAATCATGGGAAGAAATTCCTATGGAAACTTTAAAGAACCTAGTCCATTCTATGCCCAGAAGACTTGCTGCTATGATTGAAGCCAAAGGTTGGCCTACAAAGTACTAAGTCCATAGTAGATTATTTTTGAAATCTATTATTATTTTATATTAAATATTCATATTTTTCTTCCTACTTATTTATTTTTGCGTTTTTATATACCATACTTGTGTAAAAATCTTCAGTGCATCTGCTCATGCTTTGTATAAGAAGTTTCATGTATTGAAATTACTATTTCTCTCTAAAAATCTTCTTGTTGGGTAATTTTTTTGGCCACTGTACTTCTATCTAAATCTATTTAAAAATCTGTTATTTGGAAAGCCAGAAAAGATCAAAAAATACTGGGGTGGTACACCTCAGCCCAATGTCAATGGATTATGACAGTGTTAAACATTTCATCAAAAAGGTGTCCCTACTTAATTCTCATCCTAAACATTGTGACAGAGTGGTCTTTGCAACCCTCAATAAGAAAGAAAGATTCTATTCCAAGAAGGAGTTTATGTGGTCAGCTATCACAAATGACAAACTCCTGTTGACTATGTTTATGGAAAAGCCTCAACTACAGGATTTAAACCCCAAAACCCTGCAGGCTGCCAGCCTGCAGTTTCCTGGACTCAAACCAGAGCGGGATTTGAATTTTGGGGAATCTCCTGAGTTTAGATGAACAAGAATTACTTGCATCAAGGCCTCTCACGCCAAAGGTTCCTGTTAACCCAACCAATGAGAGCACGGGCCAAGCCAAGGATCCTGAAATAACTTGGGCCACCGCGTTGGGGGAAGCAAAGAAACTTCCTGTGGAATGCACGCCGCCCAAGGATGACCAACTCTGCAACCCAAAAGGGAAATTTGAGTCTTCTCAATTCAAGCCAGTCAATGAAATATCTCCTGCAATGGATGCCACCAAGGGCTGCAAAAATCTAGTAGACAGTAGCGCCAGGCCCAAAGGGAATTGTAAAAGTTTCTCCATGGTAGATGGGCATACTTATACCCTGGGCCGCCAGGAAGTTGCCCATTACCATTCTTGAAATAAATTGACATGAACCTTTGGTTCAACCAGGTTATTCCATATTTGCTTTTAGTTCTATTTTATTTGCAGTCCACTTCCTTCAGTTCTGTACCTCACACCCATCAACCCCAAGAAACTGCGGGCCAACTACCCAAACTATATTGTCCACCAGGAGCTCCCTTTGGCCTGGTACATTTCCCAGAATATCCACCCAACCTGGCGTATTTGGATTTCACTCTAGAGGAAATCCTAATATACAACCCAGAGGCCAGAACTAGAGAGACAGAGTCCATTTAAAGAGAAGGAACCAAAGTCATCATACCTCCCCTGCTATTTTGTAATAAGTACAACTACTTGCCCACCTATTTAGTTCCAATGACACCACCTCTCACCCTGCAACCCAACCACTTGCAGGAATCCGTTGCAGCCAATTAATCCACCTCCACTCAGATATTTGGAGTGATGCATATCAATATCACCAGCCTAATTGATTCAATGATACCTGCAAGCAGACCCTGGGCTCTCCTGGGAAAATTTTGATCTTATATTGTAAAGTTAGCACCAATCTAGTGGTGGGCTCTACCTGCAGGACCTGCGGGCCGTCTGCCTGTGAGTTCCCAAGAACCCCCCACAGGCTGGATCCCTGACATCAGCAGTGCTGTATAGCAGTATTATCCCTGTACTTCTTTTAAGAGTGTATGTATCAGATATTAATTTTCTTGGCTAGTGTTTCAACTGAACTAATTATAGCCCATTATTTAAAGAGGGAAGACAACAGCCCAAAGCAAAATGATAGATAATATGGTAGGCTACACCATCTCAAAAACATCATCTCAAATTTAATTTGAGATGGCGTTTTTTGGGTTAGTGATTTTGAATCACAAAGAAAATAAAATAAATAATAAAATAGTTAAAATTCACCTATAGTTTTATAATGCAGAATCTCAAAAGTATGCCATCTTGATTTTATCATTTTGAGTCAAATCAATTAAATATTATTTTTCTAGCTTTATTTACCTATGAAAACACTTAGTATGGGACATGTTTACCCCATATTGATTTTACATCATCTTAATTTACAACATTTATCTCAAGCTAAACTAATCTTATCCTTCACTAAAAAAACCTTTTGTATACAATCAGAAGATGTTCCTATAGTATTAATCCAAAACACTTATAATAAGAACAACCTAAAACAACACCACTAAGGTAGTCCTACTAGTGATTATCATTGCTGGGTAAAAACCACTTTTGTTATATGTAATTTATAGCTTTTTTAACCACACAGATAGTTGACAAGGTTTCATTGATAAAATATTTTATTAGTGCTTTTAATATGAAAGGTGGTGATTACGCCATTTCAATTTACGTCACTTCAAATTCCACCAAGTTTCATATCACCCAGTTGATTCAAGGCACACAATGGATAGGGGAAAATAAGGGGAAATTACATATGACGCCAGGCTACACTATGTCAATTCCTGGTGGGTACACTATCTAGAAAGACACCATCTCAAAAATGTGTCTAAAAACACCATCTCAAAAATGCCATCTAGAAAGACGCCATCTTGAACCCTATCCTGGATTTCTGGCTAAGCCGCGCCAGATAACTTAAAATATTTATAAAAGCCCAAAATAATTTTGAGAACTATAAAAAAACATTTGAATAGACTCAAAATCATGCAAGGATTCCAAATCTGCAATAAAAATGTGGGATCAGCTAATACTAACTATAGTGTGCAAAGCTCCAAAGTTGACACATTCTAAAACAGTAATATTTTTTGTATTAAATTTTAACTCTATATTAAGCATATATATACATATTAAAAGTTTCAAAAAAAGCATACAGAGATAAAATTACTTTGATAATTTATCTGCAGAAGGGCACATTAAACTGTAGTACATTATTAGAAATATTGAAAAAGTTAAATTACTTAATAATATCTGTTCTATATTACTTTAAAAAATAGTCCAGTTGAAACTGATTATTTTATTAAAACAGGGACAGGGATCAAAC